>ARYC01012010.1:0-11201 GCA_000711775.1 Oxytricha trifallax | reverse complement strand
TAGTTTATTCACATGCTATTAAATTTAACTTCTATTCTAAGTTGTCTTTTTGATTTAGTTTTATTAAATAAATTGTTAGAGTTTTATTTAGTATGTTAGATTTTGTCAGAATTTAGTAGAAATTTAACTATATAAATAAACTAACAAATAATTAATAAACTAAAAATAGCTGTCTTAGATTAGTATCCATGACAGTCTCCCTAACTTAGGTTGCTAAAAATAAGGAATAGAAAATAATTTTTTGTATCAACTACTACTAAATAAAGCAGCATCAAAGTCTATTTAAGCGGGCAATAAACATAGGTTATAATATTTGAGTGGTGGGTAAAACTTCAAAAGGCAAACAAAAATATAAAATTGAATCTCCATTGTCAGAGGTTCAATGTGATGAGATCTCTGGCTACACTGCAGACTTCTTCAATGTAGAGTAACTTCAAGAACTTAAACAGTAAGAGTCCAAGCAGCAGATATTGGAGCATTTAAAGAAACAAGGCATGCTAGGAAAATAAACCTACAGGGATGTTAAAATATAGCTAAAAAAGAAATTTGGGCCAGATACAATAAATATACATAAAAACTGGCTTTTTGCTACCCTCAACTCAAGAAAGGCAAATATCAAAGCTTCTACTCCAGTAAAAAAAAAGAAGAAAAATAGCTCCAAAAAAATAAATAAAGTCAACCCCAGATAAGAGTAGTCAGAATAATCAGGATTTTTCAAAGAGAAGCTAAAGTTCAACAACCCGCCAAAGAATGGAAACTAATGCAATACAATTGGAATGAACATGATTTAACTGTAATCCGATTTAAAAAACACAGAATCAGAACTATCACAAATCCCGAGTGATACAACATTTCCCGAGGTTAATTAGATTGAAAACCTGATCGATAAATGTTTAGGGAGCTTACATCAAAAGCTCGGGAAGAAATAAATGAACGTCTGTTATAATAGGTTCCAGATGCACTTTAAACTCCACTATTCTTAAAAATGACAGATCAAATTAAGGAGACCATTGAAAAAGAAAACTAGTTGGAATCCTAAATCAAATTAGGTGACTCGGAGTACATTACCGGATAAGTCGTTGTAGGTAGAGAGGAGATACAGTAAACATTCTAGATAATAATTTTTGAAGATATTAAAAAGGTACCCCCCACTCTAGGGGTGGCGACCCAAGAATCGTTGGCGAGAAACGTTAGAATGATCAATTACCTGTTCGTGAAGATCCATAAAATAATTGAGGACTTAGCTTTAGAGTAAAAAAAAAACGGATGAGTAGTTACAAACTGTGAACAAATTTAAGTAATGAATAAATAAATGGACTATGAAATATAGTAGGGGATGTTGAGATGAAATTAAGATGTAATTAAGATGTAATTAAGATGTGTTGTTGACACTTTCAATGAGACCATTGAGGAATGTAAAGGAAATATTTCAAAAAATATGAATACAATCCATGAGAATATTACAACAATAAGTACTAGAGTCACAAATATGGAAAGAAATTCACTTAGGTAAAAACATGAATAAATTAATATATAATAATAGCAACAATCACATTCTAAGATAATGCCGCCTTAACTACAAAAACAACAAGCTAATATCTCAAATCTATATATTCCTAGCATTAGAATACAAGACTCAATAATGAAATACAATTAATGTGATCCTAAAATAAATTTTATAAAAATTGGGAAAAATAAGTATCTAAATGATACAGAGATCAAGCAGCTCATTCTAGTGGAGGACCATATTGACGATTGAGAATTCATGGTTGGTTGGAATTATTCAAATTTATTATATTTGCTTACTTTATAACTAATTTAACTTTGATGATTGGATGATGATGGGGTTTTGTGGTTTTACAGAGAGGACTGCTTAAATTTCTATATTCCCTCTTTAAATTGGGTGTCCGACACAATAATGGATTAAATAAATTCAACTGCTTTTATAACTTCTGTCACTATTGATATCTCTTATTTAAGCATAAATCTAGTGATCTGTTAGAATGGCTTATAAATCAATACTTCAAGAAGAGTCACTCACCATGAAGAAGGCTTGTCAATTGAGTTTAGGTTTAATTTAATAGTCTATATTATCTTCTTATAAATTAGTGTTTTTTAATGCAGTATTTAGTGAATAAACCATTCTAGTTTACACTGAGAATTCTTAAAGCTATGTTTATACTAATTTCATTGGATCTACTTATACCATTAACCATGATAAAACAAATGTTCCTTTTAAATTAAAAAGGTGGATATTCTATTCATTTAAATTCAATTTAAGGCCAAGATGTTTTTACAATAAGGTTTCTCCTGAGCCAACTAGCTTATTTATTTTAAAGTAGCACAGGATAATAAATAAAATATATTTTAGTATATCTTTTACAAGTTTTAGACAAAAGACTTGCTTCTACGCATCTCTATTATGTAAAGACTTCTCATTAACTAATCTATTTTAAAAACTGCCAAAGCTGTAGAAAGTTGTAGCTCTTATATCTCTGAAATAAAGATATGGGATGCCTATAGATTTGATCTTAATTAGATATATTATCAAATACTGATTAAAGTTAGTTGATTATGCCTATGCTTGCTATTTACCGGAGGATACTCTACGAATTAAAAAATTTTAGTACTCAGCTTTTTTATCAAAGTCTAAACTCTAATGATATTATATATATAAGCTCAACTGGCTATTTGTAGTCATAGCATTCTTATGCTTTAAATGTATGTAAAATGAGAAATTACTAACTTTATGTATCTACTAATGCACTTCCTTCATTTAAAATCCTTGGCATAAAATAATTATTGCATGTTTAATTTATATAATTCGATTCATTTATTCACAAATAATACTTACATTAGAAGTGCATAGAAATATACAATTAATTTTTAAGTTCAAAGATAGTGATAATACAGTGTTTTTTAAAATTGGTCCAGAAAAAGATAAGCATGATTACTTAACTAATTATTAATTTATATATTAAATTTTGATCATAAAACGAGAACGCCTTTTATGACAACAGCCAATAGATGCAGGTCTAATATAGGCATCTATGAATTAGGTTATTTTAAAGATTTAACGATTGCATATACTCAACTGAATATGGTAAATCAATTTAGAATTGCGTACCATCAAATAATAGAACTAATAATTGTAAAATCTTAGCTAAAGTTCATCAAATTGTAAAATCTATGCTGTAATATCGAAAAATGCAAAACATATTGTGGTAATCTGTAAAATACATGAATATTAAAAAGATTATTCAATAATTATAACACTTAACCATCTATTTATAAAAATGAGTCACAATTGATAGTGGGGAAAAAGCTGATAGAGTACTGATATAATTTAATAATCTTCAACTAACCAAGAACAGAGAATTTTTTTTAGCAATTACCAATTAATATCAAAGTTTATAAAACTAAAGTATTATCATGTAAGGAAGATTTGTAAACAAGCAGTCGAGGGAGGAATTATACAGTATGCTTAACGACATCAAAATGATGCAAAATAAATCAATATCACAAAAAGTGGCATTATTCAATAAAAGATAAACAAGATTCTAGATTATTGATAAAATAATTTCGAATCGGGGAAATGTGAAAATTAAAATTCAAAAGGAATTATATAAATATTTACTGCTGATTTAATATGCTCTTTGTCTTATATGCGAAAAGTGGTCGAGTTGCAACTTTTTATTACTAATTGGTCACTTTTACTTGTATTTGTGGTCAAAATCAATATGCTTCATCACACTGCGCTCTAAAACGACTAAAGCTTCTATTCGTGGTCAAAATTGTCAAATTTTCTATCCGTGGTCAAGATTTCTGTGTTTGCATTTACTTCTACCTTATTGAAGCAGGTTGGTCAAAATCGAGGTCAAAATGCACATTTACAACCAAAGTGTCTATAAAAATGACCAAAGTGGATTTTCTATGTCAAAATGACCAAAGTTTCAATCTGTGGTCAAAATTTTTGTTTTTTTACTTATGTCTCTTACATTTGAGTTGAGTGGTCAAAATACTGCCAAAATGCAAGAATATAGCCAAAGTGTCCAGGATCAGGGTCAAAATCGAGATTTGTGATGAAAGTGACCAAATTTCCTGTTTATGGTCAAAGTCGGTGCCTTTTCATTTATGTCTGTTAAATTTGAGCAGAGGGGTCAAAAAGTGGCTTAAGTGCATTAGCTTAGACAAAAATGTCCAGATTCGTGGTCAAAATCGAGATTTATTGTTAAAACGACCATTTTAGCGAAGGTTGGTCAAATTCGTGAAAAATCAAGGTCTTGTCTGAATTTTGTATTATTAGTCACTTTTCGCAAAAGTATAGTGGTCAAAACGCAATTTGAGCAGAGTGGTCAAAAACCTTGAAAATCGCTGATATTGGTCAATTCTGTCAAAAATTGGGAGGTCTTAGAAATTTAGATTGCAGCAGTACCAATAATAGGATGCAGGTCAAAGAACTTGAGCAGAAGTTCGGAATTTGCAAGATTATTGCTGAATTCTCAAATAACTGGTCAGTATGATGCTGAATGGATCTTCTCCTCACAAATCCATGCAACTCTTGAAATATTTGTATTTAAACCAAATTTTGTCCACAAGCAAGACAAGTTGCTCATCTTCTCTAGTGTTCACCATGAGGTGATATCCAATTGGTATTTAGAGTGTATTCGTCCAGAACTTGATATCACTCATAAAAATTCATAATTGTTTGAGCAGGCTTATGAAAATTGCGATTTTGGAGGACCTCGATGAATATATGGATTAATTTAAGGTATATTATTAGTAACAGCAGTAATAGCAGCTGCAATAGTAGCTGTAGTAGTATTGACGATGCAAAAATTATAAGCAATTATAGAATATTCATTTTAAGGTGCAAATCGTAGTTTTGAGTTGAATCTCATTCAAAGCCATACCTTAGAGCATGAATCCATTTCTTGATGCTGAATTCCCAGAGTCCTCGAACATCATCCACGCTCATACTTATGATAATTTCTTGGATGCGCTTGACTAGCTGCACTCTAAATGTTTCTTATGAAAGTATGCTTACTTGCGATCAATGTTCTGCTGCTTGAGATTCTTCTTGATATAAGCAATCAACTGCTAGATTGGGTTGAGCCAGGGTGAGTATTTTGCATTGTAGAGCACATTGACTTTGAAGCGACGAGCAGTCGCAAGCATCTCTGAATACTTATGAATTATCGCATTATCCATCAAGAGCACCACCTTCTTATTGCACAGATCTTTGTCAGTTCTTATACTTCTTAGCGTTTGATAAATAAAGTTTTCAAATAGCACTGAATCGAACGCTCCTTTTATTATTTGAGTGGATACCACTCTATCAACTGCTCCTTGAGAATCTTATGAATTGTTGAAATGCATGATACTTTGAAATCATACTTTAATGGTGAGCGCTTTCAATTCCTGCAATAGATTATGAATATTTCTGCCAGTACACTGATAAATCCCAACTTTTTCAATGCATTCGGCAACTGTAGCAACTAGCTGCTCATTATCTCGCTCCTTCTTCTTACCAGACATTTTAGGTTCTTAAGGATGCAAAACTTTTGATTTCAACTCATACTTAAACTTTTCAACAGTTCTTAATACAAACTCTGCTGTCACTCGCAACTTCTTCGAAATTTACTTTGGTTTCAACTAATCTTCCATATACATTCTCACAATTCATAATCGTTTATGGGCAAGCTTTGCCTCTCGAAGCTTTAGGTAAGGATTGTTACCCTTCATTGAATCAGAGTTTAATTGAAGTTTATTCTGAATCAATGATAGCAAATCTGATTATATCAACTCCACAGGCTATCTTTCTTAATTTAACTCTTGTTTCTAAAATAGTCTTATATTAGAATGATTCTGAAATTTAATTTATTTGACTTACCTGCTTGGAATTGCGACATTGATGTTAGAACTGCTCAAGATATTGACAAAATGAATCATCATCTAACATACTCTTGATATCGATCACGTCTTTCAAATTTGAATCTATACCTTCTAGGGGCATCTTAATGATCAGCCCTCCTAATAAAAATCCACTTGAGGAGGAACTTCACCAGAGTTGAGGAGAGCTCCTGTGTTATAAGTATACTAAGTTGGTGCAACTACCTAAACGAAATTCTTTCCCAGGATAACAGGCCCCCACTTTATGATTTACTTGTCCTGAACCTTTACTCAACTCTACTTGATGCTCTCGAAAGAATGCTGGCTAAGATGACCATCGCTGAGGATCGAGGTGAGTGATGGCTCATTCAAAGACTGCGAATGCATTTCAGAGTCATTACTTGAAATTTATGATTTTTTGGTTGTTTTCATTTTTAGTTTATTAGAATTTAATAAAATAACTAATTATATTAGTATAATCTCTTTTTAAAATATAAATATAATAAATAGTAGTAATTATAACCAAAATATGGCAAGAGAAGCTATAATAATGATGAGATCCATTTGAAGTATAGCAAAAGCAGTTGTCTAATTAAATAGCATTAGGTCTTGAAGCTTAAGATGCAGCAGAGTAGCAGCAACAATAACAGCAAGCTGTTTCAATTCAACAATAGTATGATATTCAAATAGTTGGCCCACTAAACAGGATATGATCTCTCTCGTACCCAAGTCCTCCAAATCATGGATGAATCGAATCGTCTTCGGCAATCAACTTGCCTTTCATACTTTCAGAATTATTTAGGTTGAAAGGCTATACAAGAGAAGCAACTAAGAACTCATCCGATTTGTGATTGAAATCATGAACTTTAGGCATAGACCCACTGAAGTCTAAGAGCTTAGATGATCAATTCAGCTGCAATTCTTAGCTTCGAGTAAATAGGTTTGAGCTTTAGGTTATGATAAAGCAGTATTAGTGAAATCATAAAGTCTATAATACCCAAAATAAGATAAGTGTTTTATAATTATTATATAGTAATTATCATAAAATTCATTAAATTAATCTAAAGTATGAAGTCAAACAACTCTAACAAGCAGTACTGCTTCACCTTCAACCATTCAGCTCATGCACCTGGTGGATACATCGTCGAGATTTATAAGGCAAACAATACATCAAAGTTAATGCATTCCTCAAGTATAGGAGATCGATGAAAGCTTCAAGCGAACTTTCAAGTTCCAGTTGGATCCTCAGAGCAGCTTCTCAAGCGTGGTACTCCTTAACTTTGCATAGAGTGAACCAGCAGTGGTGGTAACCTATAAGTGGTGTGGCTATCATAACGTATGGATATACCCATTCAAGAAGGAAGACCCAGACATGCGCCAACAGTATATTCATCTTGATCCTGACGATCCTTCAGACGGCTGGTACTTCAGCTTTGAGAACGACAGTCTAATACAAGTAGAGTAAGCAATATTATTATGCTATTCATACGATCACTTACGCGCAATTTATAGCTAAATCAAGGGAGAATACAGAAAGACAGAGAATAAGTATGATGAAGAAATGAGGAAACAGTTGACATCGCATTAAATGCCAGAGCCTTAATATTATGTTGGAGCAGTCAGTTTTGCAGTGTGATAGAAATTAAAAGATTTGAGTTAATAATTTATATTAATATGATAAACTGCGATGTGATTTCTGTAAATCATCAATTATTTACTACAATTTAAAGATTCTGAAGCTATCATAACCATAATTCCCTATATGCTTTTTTAATTTAACTCAAGTAAAATCTAATTGCCCTTTTACATTATATAGTCAATTATAGTTTAGTTTAAGTATAATTTATAATAACTTTATTAATTCAATCAAGTATATAATTAAAACCAAAATTGTATGAGCCTCTCTAATTTTGAATTAAGTGCTATAAGCACTGTTTATTATTGATAAAGAATAAGGCCTCCCTCATCTCACTAATAGTTTGATTAGTAATAACAGTATTCAATTTATGATAATTATAATATTTTATTAGAACGGGATAAAAAACAATATACTTGTCACTGATCTTAGTCTGAATCATCATTCTATTATTCAGTCACTAAGTTCTCTAAATTTTCGAGAGACAAGCTGCCAAATATGCTGAAAAAGATTTTCTCTCAAGTAACTAATTTTAGTCATAATAATAGTTTAAGTGCCTCATCTGACCAGAGTCCCCTTTCACTTAAATCAAGATGTTTTCAACTTTTAGTTAATTATAATGGGCAATTTTTATTTTTTGTTATTTCTTTCTATCTTATGAGATGCTTGGTGCCTTTTAGATAATCCTTAATGAACCACATGCTTGTATTTTTATATTTTGGCAGATAGTAGCCCTCTAGAACAACTTAAAGAATATTTCATAACTTTACTGTAATGCTTTAGAAATGTGTACCAATCCTAGTATAAACTGGATCGTCTTTCGAAAGTTCGAGCGTCTACTGCTTATAGATTAACATTCTAAGAAAATTTCTAGTTTAACATTCTAATTAAAATTCATAAAATTATTAAATAATTTACACAAATCTTAAAGAAAGCATCAAAAGTTACTATAAAAAGAGTGATTATTGGTTGAATAATTATTATATCTTGATTAAAACTAATAAGCATAATTCTATTTAGAGTTATTAATATTCATTAGGTTTTCTCTTCTAATTATATAGCAAATTAATCATTGACTTAATAATAAAACATTAAATATAATATAAAACTATCTTCTATTTTTAAGCAATCTATTTATAAAAGTTGTGTCCGTAACTACTTTTTAAAAAAATAGGAGTTACAGACAAATGTTTAAATAATAAAAAATATTTATTATTTATAAGTCTTGATAATAAAATGTTAATTAATAAATTTATTCTAAATAATATAAATAAATCATTTAATAATAGTTAAAAAAAACAATACAGAGTAACAGCTAAGAACATAGTAACTATGAAAAATGAAAAACAATTTAATCGATATCATTAAATATCAATTTACTATTGAGAAGTTTACTTTATGGTGCAAGCAGTTCAAATATGATTAAAAAAGTAAAGAGCAACCAAGTTATCTAAAAATCTGTGACTAGTGTGGTGAGGTTTATATCGAAATTAAGTTTAGAATGTATTCAAGGAATCATCAAATCTAAAAAGGTAAATTTGTAAAAATAAACAAACAAAATCAAAACAATATTGTTGTGAAATTACTTAGTGCAAATATCATTCATCTTAGTTCAGGGAGAATTTGATCAAACATTTCAAAAGCCACAGCTAATAAGAACTAATGTCTGTGAATATTTTACCTGTTGTAGTAAGATTTATTAAATAAATAAAACTACTATGGGATGTCTTTAAAGGCTAGAATCTTGAAAAGTACATTTCACAGGCATAATATATAGGCCATGAAACTACTTATGACTGCTTTCAACTTCATAAATAAGTGTAAATAAAATTAAGAACAAATTGAAAAGGATGAAGAATAATTTGCATAAAATAAAGTAGATTTAAATTTATTTAAATAATAATAATAAATAAACTAGTTATTAAAGGATCGTGAATATATTTCATAAATTATTATCTCGAAGATCTGCTCCCAAAAATATAAAAATTTATATAAGAGGTTGATGAAAAGGGCATTTTAATTGAATTATTTGGCAAGCAAGATTGATTGTTTTAAAAACTGAATAAATGTTAAATAATAAATATGAATTAGACAAGGTCACAATAAGAGTTATTGAGTCTGTATAAGTCTATAAAATTGCTCAAGGATCATTAACTTTGATATCAGAATGAAATAATTGCAGAAAAAGTATAAGAATATGAATTAACGCTAATAAATAGAAGCTTTGACTCTAATCTAAGATATTTATAGATGTAAGATTTGATGAAGCAGCTCACAGACTTGCAAAATCAGGAATGCTACAAAGTATTCAAAAATTACAAAAAATAAGTATTGTTCAAATTAATGAACCTAATATTTGACTTTTAATAATTAATTTAAAAAAGTAAGTAATTTTAATGGAATGTTGACTGTGATGGATAATTAGAATTATCTCAGAAAAAAGAAGCACTGCAACTTTCAAATCATTTTCTCACTATTTATATAGTCGAATTTTTAGAAGTTTTATCTATTAAGTATTTTATAGTTGGATGTAAAATAGAAACAACAAAATGGGAAGTTACTTTATAAAGTAGGGATAATTAAGTTTGTAAGTATCAAGTGAACTCTCCTTTATATCAGCTTCCCTAATTGATTGATACCCAAATACTGGATGTAATGCAAACGCAACTATATCTAAAGATTTGATAGTTGATTTCATAAAAGCAACATCTTGTTCATGCACTATTGAATAAGCTTCAAACTCCTTTACATCTGCAGAACTCTACCACTCAAGCTAAAATTTAATGAAAATAAGAAATTTACATAGTAATTATAAATAATGAATGAAAACAATTAGCCAATTTTAAAATTAAATAATAATAATATAATAAGTAAGTTCACTGAGGTCTCTACGAACCCCCTCTTCAAAATATGTGGTAATATGTAAGAGTCAAACCTTTTTATTGATGAGGAGGTTCTCTCCTCGTATACTAAGTCCTCTTTTTCTTCTTTCTTGTTGTTTCTTTGCTTTCTTCTTCCTTGTTTCCCCTCCATTTTTTCCTCTTCTCCTATTGAGAATTTAAACTTAATCCCCTTTGTTATCAAATTTAAATTTTGTGCCGAAATTTTTGACTTGGATAATAAATCTGAGTTCTTTAGTTCTGGTGAAATCCTTCATTCTAGTGGAAATCAGTAAGATGAGATCAGATTGGAGGAAGTTTGCATACTTTTAAAGACATTTAACAAAGATCTCAACTTTGTTGAGATGAATATGGTAGTCTGTGTCTATGTAAATGCATGATTGCTCGTTTGCTGTGACATTCTTTAGAATGACTATGTTGAAAGTCAAATAAGGTTTGTGAGTGCTAAAGGAATGTTGACAGCCGAATTAGTTCTGGTATTGATTAAATCGCCTAGTTCGTTGTCATTCATGGCTACTATGTCTTTGAGTTATCCTTTAACATAGATGTTGGTGATGGCTCAAGCTAGTTTTTAATTGTTGATAGAGTTTGGATTCTATTATTTGATTCCAAAATGAAAAACATGATTCTATGTCTTCGAATCTGTTTCGTAATTCAACTGGAGATAGTCTATATTTTTTAAAATTGGATCCAACTTAATAATAATTAATTTACAAGCTAACTAAACTTTAATTAAGATCCATATTCAGTACTAAATTTTAATTTCTTCTCAA
>ARYC01012009.1:0-14168 GCA_000711775.1 Oxytricha trifallax | reverse complement strand
TACTTTGGAACAAAGCACGAAAAATAATCAATAAGTTTGGCTTCTAAACATATTAAACAGTAAGATGTCTGTAATGAAATTAAGAAACTTGTAGAGATGATAATCGTTAGAGCTCTAGCTTATCCAATACAATCGTTAGAAGACATACATAAACCACTCTAGAGAGCTAGATTCAAGAGGTACCACAAAGATAAGCAGATAAAATTTGTTTGAATTAAGTACACTAATAATCATTGAATATTCATTAAATTAACAAAAAACTTGCGTTTTATCTACTAACCCCAATAAGACCCCAACTATACCCTACAAATCAAAGCACTTATAAACCTCACTAAGGGGTTTTGGGGTTTGATCGCTCTCTAGTAAGCTTTGATTCATAACTTTGTAGGGAAACCTCGAACTGGTATATTCCTAATGAAAGAGCATGCGAAGGTTCACAGAGAGAGAAAGTCATAGACTATTTATAAAGTGAGCAAGAGACTTTATAAAGATGTCTAAAAGCCAGAAGAAATGAACATAGATGCAGGAGCTGGCACAAAGAGAAGAAATATGGGTCCAAGTAAGCCATAAGAAGAGGAGAATAAAGAGAGGCCAAACCCCTTTATGGGCCAATTTAATATGTGAATATATTCATTCATTTAAATCTAAAACTTATTTATAAACATTCATTCTTGCTTCTCTCGCACAAATTGTTGTCTTATCTTCGCTCACTCTCTTACAGCTGCTTTGAATTAAGTCTACTGTATCGATGGGCAAGTCATGCATAAGATGATACAGCAGCAGCTTCTTTTAGTGAGTCTTGATTTAACTCCAGTAGAATTCAATTCCATTAAATTATGGGCTATAAGGAACGTTATATACAGGAGTTATGTTTAGCTCTTCATAAGCTTTCTTAGACTCCTTATTCTTATGAACTGAGGGTTATCAACAAACAGGATGATCTCTTGGTTACTATACTTCTCTCTGAGCTTATGTAGGAACTCTATATACTGCTCTCGCTTAATAGAGCGAGGGTGAATAACATAACTCTCTAGGCCTGAATCTTTACTTATACAGCTAAAATTGCATGGGTGACTACCTTCACTTTTTAATCATAGACTTCTATATTATCATACTTCTTATACCAAGACTTATTTATAAAGGTGTTGAAGGTAAACACTTCATCAGGGTGCATGAACTTGATGTTATTAGTAATAGCTCTCTGCATTTAATCATATATATAGTTTAAATTATTACTATAAAATTGCACTGTAAAATCAATCTCTCTTTACTCTGTTGACAGTCTTGAAAGTAATACCATTTCTTCTATAAATATTGGCTATAGTCTAAGGAGAGATACGCATGTCAGGAAACTTGCGATGAAACATCACAGCTCGCTAGTCTAATGGAAAGTGTGCCCAATACTTCAAAGTCTTCGAGTCGCAGAGGAAGTTAATATTAGCCTGAGAGAACTTTTATTTTCTTTCAGGATGCGTTCAACAACCAGAATTAAAATGCTAAACACTAGCAAGCAGTGATGCCTAATAGTTGAGGCACTCTTGCGTAATAACTTTGCTATTGCTGCATAATTTAGTACAGGTTTGGTTTAGTCTATATTAATACTTGTACCATACCTAAGCTTAAGCAGTAAATCTAAATATTACTTTTCATAAATAGTTCCTAAATTTCGCTAATTTCTATTTCTCATTTTGCAAATTGGACTAATTTCTCTACTAACCCCAATAAGACCCCAACTATACCCTACAAATCAAAGCACTTATAAACCTCACTAAGGGGTTTTGGGGTTTTGAATGTTGACAATTATGCCCGAATGTCGACATATATTTTACTGTTCAAAAGAGGATTCTTAAGATGAAGCTAATAAGGATACCATTAGCGTCTAATTGGTAAGGAATAGCAGAGCCTCAGTATGAGTTTCGCGGCCTTTTTATGCACTCTAGCCTAAAGCAGTAGTTTAATCAAAATAAATACAAAGGAAATTCAGGCATTCTTGTTTTTTGATTTTGCAAACGAAGTAAGGGGCAAACCTTCGAATAGGGGCTGCCAGTGGTAAAACGCGATTCACCAGAGGACCTTGCCTCATGAGGATTTAATTCTTAGTGTTTTATTGAAAGAAGCCGCGCAGTGAGCTGCATTTCGAGATATGCAAGTACCGAAAAGGACCACGTTTGAATTTCTATGGGGTCCGGGTTAACAGGGCCAAAATTGGGGGTTATTTTATTTTTTTGGAAAAAATTTATTTTTTGAGAAAATCTCAAGATTGGCCAAAAATGTCCAAAAGTTTCTCAAAATTTACATTTGAAAACTGATCATAATTTCTTCAGTTTTTGAGGATTTATGCGCTAATTTTATAAAACAAACAGAGTTTAATTTAAATTTCCCTCATTCTATAAACCAACAATTTATTATTCTATAATGGTTGCTCAGATAAGATCCTTGCTGATCTACAAATACACTCCACTTGTAGCTGCGAGATATCTGAAGTTAGAATTTTTCTATATAAAACTTAAATATAGTTGAAAAGGATAGCCATAAACTCCTTAGATACATTTAAATAAGATCCTGAGAAATGTGACCCAACTAAAAAGAGTATACAGCAGATTTAATAACTGATTTGGTCCGTAATAATATAAAAAAGATAAGACACTATGTAGAAGAATTTTGTAAATCTAACAAAGGGAAATATGAAATGTCCTACAACAAAAGTAAATTGCAAAAATATTATATGATCTTTATCACATGGAATGTGATGGATAATATGATTGTTTTTACACAGGGAAGGACGCTGGTAAGCGACTGCATGAGACACTTCTGTAAAATTCAAAAAAAATATTTGTCAACTCCAATCACCTGAAAAACTGTTTTTAAATCAATTAGGCAGGTGACCCAACGAGATTTAATTAACAGATATATAGATTTTGACAACAAAACCCAAATTGAAGTCCTAGCGAATATGATTTGGTTAATTGAAAGAATAAGAGGCTAATAAATTCAAAGGCTATTTCTCGAAAGTAAAAAAATGTTCAGAATAACATTCGTACAGAAATAAGACCTGAGCATGGACGGGAAAGCTCAAAATCTAAAGTGAAAAAAATAATCACAAATATTCAGATCAATTGGCGAAATGGGAATAATTAAAATTGTGAGAATTAATGAGAAATATAATTAATTTAAAAAATTTAAATTAAGGAAATAAAAGCGAAGTTATAATAACTACTAATAATATTAATTTTTATAAGATTGCAATCAAAGATTTGAGAGATGGAAGAATCAAAGATAATCTAAAGAAACAGTAATCAATGAGAAGCACCTACAGCAATGTAGGGAACCACAGAGAAGAGAGGAACAAGAAGGCCAAATTCTGGGAGAAGGTAGCGGAAGTCAGATTCGAACATAAGGACAGAAGTAGTGATTAAGAGTATATAGGAATGAGATTTAGCAAATACCAAGAAGTTCCGCAAAACAGACAAAAGGGATTTAAGAGAAGACTGAAGATTGGACAAATAAACCCAAACAAGAAGATCAATGAGTCTCAGGTACATAGGACTTAATTCAAAACTCATGAAGATGGATCAGCATGCATCTAGGGAGACCAAATGGAATTCAAGCGATTTCTAGATTTGTCAGAAGTCTATTGCCTAGGATTCGACAAGATACTCATTCCAAGAAAGGGATGACTCCACAGATTACAAGAATGGTAACTATAGTTTGGTGCCCGAGCAGCAGAAGCAAAATGGAGAAAATCCTAGTATAAAGATTAACGACAGGAAAGAAGCTAGAAGATAAAGTATCAGGGAATGGGAACTCTGGACAGAGAGAAAATAAGAACACTGGAGAACCATAAAAGAGGAGTTGCGTTATGAAGATCTTATTCCAGGAAGACACTTATAAGAAGTCACAATGGAGATGAGTCAGGTGGAAGAGGCTCAATACTGCGAATAGAGAACATCACACATGATCCTTCCACCTTTAGTCTTGAATGACAGAGGTATTTTGTAAATGGAAAAGATTGTTAGAACCACGAATTGAAAGTTAGAAAACGGGTAGTAATGGAGAGAATTAGATGAGGTCATAGTTATTTTAGTAACGACATGCTCCCAGAGTAGCGGTATTAGGAACTGTAAGAACTGGGTGATATTGGGAATTATGAAGGAAACATGGGAAGTAGAAGTTTAGATGTAAGGAAATAAGTAGGGAGTCTAGCTATGTTACAAAGGCACCTTAATCAATTCAATGATTTCATAGGCCAAACTATAGGCAAAGCATTTGCAGTAAGGAACCTTGTGAGCAAACTAGAGATCAATTAAGTGAAGAACCCTGAGGATTGTGGGATATTGGCAATCTTGATGGCAAACCACCTCGCAATTGATCTACCTGGAGAGCCAGTGTTCCAGATATTTGCAAAAGACTGGATAAATAGGCAGATATACTAGCTGATATTGAACTTAGAGGTTGGCCTCATGAAAATAGATATTAGGAAATCAGGCATATCCGTCAAAGTAGAAGACCTTGGGCTAATCACTGATAAAAGAAATGAAAACCTATGGCAAGCTAATTGGGATGCAAAAGAAACTGAGATGATCAACTAAAGTTTACATTTAGACACCAGGGACGAATGGAGATTCAAGAAGGGGATAAGAAGCTTCCTAACAAACTTACATTGGACAAGATGCTTCTTGAACAAACTTACATTAAACAAGAGGATAATTCAGCGACGTGGAAGAGAACATCGCAGAAATAGAAGGATTTCTATACACAAAAGGATAGAAAATAAGTGGAAAGTTTGAGAAAGGGAAGTAGAAGAAGAGGGAGCTCGAGGTCACCAAGGAGCAACAAAGGATCAAACCATCACTCATAGTGAAGGAGGAACACAAACCACAGGGACATTGGCAGCTGAAGAGGCTGGAAACAACAACGTCAATGAGAAAGAGGCACAGAGAGTCAATATGAATGATGAGGAACCACAGATAAACAAAGAAGAGAACTGATTTTAAATTTTGTAATGTATTACATTTCGTGCACTTTATTGACACAGCTTAAATGGAAATATAATGAATATATTTACCTTTAGTTATTATCTATCTATCAATCTCAAATTATAAATAATATAAATATCTGTTTGATGATTGTTTAAAAATAAACTCTAATTTATTATTAATTATATTATCTTTACTATAATAATTTTAAATAATTTACAAAGTAAAAGAAATGACTTTAACGACTATGAAAAAATAGTAGAATATATTGATTTATTGGAAGAAACCGTTGAAAAAGAAAATGTATATCTATTCAAACGATTATATCTCAAGAATATAAGATATTCTGTTTTAAATATTATCCTTTGAAATGCAATTGTTGTTTCATTGCACATGTAAATATTAGATAGAGTTTATGGAAGTTTGAACCAAATAATTGCTCGCTTGACATATTCTCCCAAGATAATCAATTCTCATGTTTATCCTTAAGTACTCTACAATCTATAGCAACCCTATAGACGTGACCAGATCATGGACCAGATAACTGATCATCACACTAAAGAATCGATTATCCTTATTCGGTATGTTCCAGTTTAAGAGCAGGATTTTTATATTAATGCTTAGAATATCAGATCCTTTGGAAAATGGTGTAGATAAGTATAATTTTACTATGATATTAAATTATGAAACTTTACATAATTATTTATTTGAAAGTTAAAGTCTACCTATCCTTCCTTTTGATACAAACAATCAACCATACTAATCTTCCCTCCTTGTAATTGTCGCAGTTAGCCCACAGCAATTAGCAAGCACTAGACAACAAACACAAATTACCTCAAGATTTTCCTGGAAAGATCAAGATTGCAGTTAATATCTTCGCAGATTATGATTACATCAAGAAAAATAGGAGCTAAACTGTTTGACCTGAAGTACAAGGAGCTCTAAATAAGGAACAATGGCAATCCCATGATGGGATCAGCGAAGGTTGATGCAATTAAGAGAATAGAAACCAATATAATGTTAGTTCAATGCATGTATAACTAGAAATCTAAATAGAAAGGGAAATAGTAGACATAAGCTTGCCTAAAAAAAGATTAGTACATTCTCTAGATCTTAGATCATTTCAGTTAATTATGGTTATTTATATCAAGTATGGGATACTACTATTGAAATACAATAGTTTAGTCAATTAACAAATTCATAAATGAACAAAGAGTCTTATTTATGGGTTAAACTGAAAACTATTTATTATATCCAAGCATTCTGAAACTAATGAGTTAATAATAAATTATTATGCCTTGTTAGTATTAATAGAAAATTTACAAATGAAGAGCATTAGTCCATACTGATAACACATGGAACAAATAAGATTGAAATTTGAGTTATCAGATAATTAAAAATCAGCTGTGTTAATCATAGTTACTGGTGAATGGAGGAAGGAAATGAGGTAATTTTAGTAATCAACATAGTCTAAATAAAAGTAGTAGTAATGTTGGGGATGATATAAAATTCAGTATAGTCAGACTTTACTCACAGGAAATGGATTTTATCAGTAGAAATTCTTAATCCAAAAATTGCTTAATTTGTTATGCATTCAAAGTTTGCACAAAAAACTCAATGAATAAACCATAATGAATAATTTATAGTTAGTTTAGAAAGACCAGGAAAGATAAGTAGAAAAAGAAAAAGATAAATTCTAAGATAGGAATTATTGACCAAGAATTTGACTGAATAAAATCACAAAGTTATAAGTTCATGTTAAGAAATGAGACATGAAAAAGTCCAATAAATGAATTAAACTTACCTAAAAAGACAATAAAATTCAAATATAAGATAGAAATCATACAAATCAAGACTATTCTCAAGAGATTAGCCTTGAAAAACTGACAAGTTTCAGAGCAATCATGAGGATTTAAATTAATCAAACCTTGCTGTAGTTTAATCTATTATTAGTTAATAAACATCCATAATTTTATGAATATATGAATTGTTAAGAGTATGGAGCCTGAGCTAACCTACACTAAAATTAACTTTAACTAATAAATAACTTGAACTGATTTATTTCTACTATAAGAAGTTAATTTGATCTTAATTTGAAGATGATTTTAAGGTAAAAGCCCATGAAGAAAAGACATATTATATTTTTTATATTAGAAATACTTGGTGTGGGGTGTGGCCATTGATTTCAGCTTTGAGTTAAAGTTTTTATGAAAATAAAATTTACTTTAAATAACATAAATTCGTTAATAATACCATTAAGGATTATTGAGAAAGCATAGTGATGATGAAAAGCTTTAGCAAAATCTTAATTACTATCTTTTTTTTTGACATATTCATGGAAATTCTCAGATAAGTTATCCATGCTTGAAAAGCTACATAGAATAGTATGTTTGCTTATATTGAAACCAACATACTTTATATGGACTTTATCAACATATTTAATGAATGATTTAGTTGGAACAAAATTCTTATTGTAATCTTAAGCTTTCTTGAATTACCCAGTGCGAATGATGATTTTATAAAAAATACTTGTTATTATCTTATAATCATGAAAGGTAGCATCACTAATGTATTCTTCTATAATTCTCCCTTCATTGTTTTATTATAGATAAAGATTCTAGAATTTCTTGTTTTAATAAGATTGAATGAGATCATTAAAAACCCACTTTTATCAGCTTTATTATTATCATAATTTATAAATAGTCTATTTCATTACAAAACCCTTCCATTCATAATAAGTAATTTAATGTCATGAATATCATCTTAAAATAGTAATATATCTAAATGAAATTTATATAGATTTTTTATTTGTCAATTATACTTTTTAAGAGTTTATGAAATTTTAATTTCCACTTCAATTCAAATCGCTTGTTTTACAAAGGCAATTAAAAGTATTTATCTTTAAATTTTAGAAGCTCAAATTTAAATTTGTTACTGTGTTTTGTTATTGTATATTTAGTTTATAAATTCTTTTCTCTTAATTCTCTTTTTCTTTTACTGCACATTATATTACTACCTAATTTGGTCTTTATGTTAAATAACTCAATTTACTTGATTTAGTTTATGTTAATATTTTACTCACAATACAATAATTTTTAATTTGGTTTAATTCAACTTAAGTCTAATATTGTTTATTAATCTTTAAATTATTTTTCACATGTCTTTAAGTAAATTATTCACATATAAAACTTAAAATGTTTGGATTTGCTTTTATCTATTTATCTTTTTGGAATATCTTTCAATAGTATATAGCTAGGAGCTTTTCATATTTGTTATTAATATTCTGTTGTTATAAGCTTGAGAATATAAAAAATTGACTATTATTCTATGCATTTACTTATTGTTTGTTGAGATATTTTTGGGAAATATTATTATATTCCTGGTCTTAATTGCCTTCAAATATTTTGTACTTTTTAGAAAAGAAGTATTTATTAACTGCATATATACTTTGTCTCATCTTCGAAAATTTATATCAAATACAACTATTAAATAGTCTAACATTTTTATATAATCTTTAAGATTAAAATATTATTCTTTTTCAATCTGCTTTAAAATACCAATGAATTGACTCGGTCTGACTAAGAATATTTGAAGTATAATTCTCCTTGTTAATTCATTTATTGATTATTTCAAATGATATACAGTAATGAATTTTGATCAAAAACATAATACGAAATATTGTTTTAAAAAAATATAAAGAGATTTTATTATATCGAGGCTAAATTGTTTAAAGTTTTTTTTATAAAATTAGATATTATATTGTTCCTATGTTTAAAATATAGATTAATATTAAAGTTGATATTTCAAGGTATACTTTTTCATAATAATTTCTATTAATTTGTCTTTCAGCTAAGATAAAGTGTTCAATTGGGTAAGATATTATTATTTTACTGATGAAATAATGCCTGTATAAATATTTTCATATGAATAATTATGTACATTCTTAAAGAAAGTGATTACTTAGTTTACTGACAATGAACATCATAGAATTTAATGAATTGTATAACTCTAAGAAGTGACCAAATAGGACGATGATTAAGTCATAATGCCGAGAAAATAAAACTCTCCAGAAAGTCAACAAAATTCTATTACCATCAGTCTCTTTGAATTCTTCTTCTTTTTCTGGGTAAACTTTGCAGTTATTCTCCTAAGCAGCAATAGTGAAAAAAATTCCTGGTACATCAATTGCTCTTAGGAATTAAAATTTCAAGAATCTAATATAGGCATACCTATCTTAGATGCATTCTGGCATCTACTATTTACAACTTTTGCTTTATCACAAACCTTTTCAATATATTTATTGATGTCAAAATTACTTAAAGTATTCTTCAAATTTAGCAACAAATTTTCGATTAAAATTATTTTTATCAAATGGCAGCTGCTAAAGTATCACTCGATTTTCCATGTAAAACTACAGGGAGATGTAATGTCTAAATTATTGATATACATTATGATAGCTGATATAACGGGCATTAATTGTATAAAAAACAGGTCACTTCATTCTATTTAGATAGGTGCTTATATCATATTCCTTGCATCAAAATGAGATTGAGCTTAAATCAATTATACAAACTTACAAATCTTTCTAAGCTACCGTTCTTTTCCAAAAGTAGCGAGGACACTTCCTTCTAAAATGGTAGTGTTAATTTCTTACTGGAATTTTATTATTTTCATTAATACTAACCCTTAGATAAGCTAAGGATACGTTATCATACAGTGGCTTAATCAAGTATTTTCACATCCATCCATCACGAGGACCTTTAAAGGGATAATCTCAATTTGATCCTTAGCTTTGAGTCTTAGTGTTATCTCGTTTGAGTATATGTTGATATAATTTGGTGTCTTTTATATTGATGATAAAATAAGGCAGGGTCTTGAGAGTATTGCTGAATCCAAATCTTCTCATCATGAATCTATTGACGCCTCATCGTTTCATCATTGCACATCTCTCTGGTAGGAGACGTCATTATAACAGTCCAACTTGTGGAATCAAAACCCCAAAACCCCTTAATGAGGTTTATAAGTGCTTTGATTGATGAGTGTAATGTTGGGGATTAGGGTTATTTTTGATTTTAAGCTTTAATTTCACTCTAGTTATAAAATATAAGTTTTATATGATCATTTTTTTTTATATTCAACTTATATATTTTCATGTTTATGTATAAACTATAGCATATTTATTAGAAAGAGGTAAGTTTCGGATGCGAATTTTTCTATTTTACATTTTTTTCATAAGTTATCATATTTATTGATGGTTTTTATGAAAATTAATGATTACATCTTTTCAAAATTTTGCGTTTTTGCAGAAATATTTTTGAAATTTTTATTATAAAACTTTTTCATAATCAATAAAATACTTTCTTTTCTTTCCGCTTACTTTCTATATTTACATATTTAAGTACTATATAAAAATTGTTGGTAGCTTATGTAAAATATGCATAAAATGAGTGATTTTAAGGTATATGATAGACTCACGGTAGTCATGTTTTGTTTGTAAAATTATAATAAATGGAGATCAAACTTAAATTTTTGTATTTCTACTTTTAATAAAATTTTAGACACCTATTAAATATGGCCATCTTATAGGAGGTCAATCTGTAAAGCTAAGTGGAGAAAGTTTGCAGAATTTGTAACAAGTTTCAAAGATCGATTTCCATTTTAACCTATTAAATTCCATTGAATCAGTACTAAATTTGTTTATATTTAATTAGTACCAGTACTAAATTCGTTTAATTTTAATTGGTACCAATTTAATAGTACCAAAACTTAATTAGTACCGAGTTTTAAACTAATGAGTTTTTAATGCAAAAGTTCTAATTTGGTTTAAAACCTAATTAGAACCATGTACTAAAAAATTAAAACTAAATTAGTACCAAAATGTTTTAAAAAATGGAGTCCCTAAGAATTAAGGAATGAAGATTTCATACAAACTGACTATTTTAATTAAATAAGTAATGCAAATAGGTAAAGTGCTATCATTGAAATTTTCGTAGTGGAATAATTTGAACATAACATTTACATAGATGTAGTGATAATAAAAAATAAAAGAATAAAGATCTCAACCATGAAAATAAAAAATGAAAATGAATCTAACAACAAAAATGTAATTAATCAAAAAGAAACCCTAATCTCCAACATTACCCTCATCAATCAAAGCACTTATAAACCTCATTAAAGGGTTTTGGGGTTTTGACTGAGGTTCGTAAATCTGCAATTAGGACATTCATTTCTTGGAAGTATGAAATTGTCGATGAAATATTCGCAATTACGTCTTGCATCTCTTCCGATAATACAGTGCTAACTATCTTATTGTAAATGCATCTCTGTCAACCTAAGAAAAAATGTGAAAAAGTGAAATATGTGCAAACTTGAAAAATATCTTCTGGTCAAGCTCCGTTGATGGTGAGGAGAGAAAGTGGATTATGCTAGTTGTAAGCTTTTATCTGGGGTAAGAATAAATTGGTCTATCAGTTGACAGTATTATTATAGTAAAAGTTAAATAATATGAATAACGTTAATAGAAACAAAGTTTTAAATTAGATAACCATTTTATTATTGAATACGAGATAACTTATTTATAAAATTACTATAAGTCTTTTAATTCAAATTAAAATCGAATTCAAACAATAGGATATTATTTCGAGTAATGTTGTTTTAATATTTTGTAATTTATTACCAATTTTAAATCCTATTTTTCAATTTACCTTACTATTTTTGATATTCATAAGAACTTCATTCTATCAATCATACAATATTAACATTACTTTTAATTAAAATTTGCAAATAAAATGAGTACAATAAAATCTTTTTTAAATTAAGTTATTTTAAATATATTTCTTTATTCTTATAATAAAAATGTATTTATTTAATAATAAAATTCTTAATAACATTAAATATGCATTTTCGTTGCCATTGTAGAACTATAAACCAGCTTATTCTATTAGTTATTATTATTATTAATTTATAAAACATCATAAAATTTTTAATTTGAAAGCAGCAGCTAAACGTTTTGACCTCTTGGCTTTGTAATATGCAAGAAAGCATGGTCAATCCAATAAAAAAAGACCACTATGTGCATTAGAACCCTCATCAAATACGGAGGAATAGACTTCTCCGAACCAAGGTATATATTTCTTTAATGAGTGCAAGCAAAGAGAAGCTACTTAACTTAACAAATAACATATTGAATTAAAGCATTCAAAAATATATCATTATATAATTAAATACTCCTTATCTAATTTAATATGATATTCATAGAAACCTCACGCAGCCCAGTATCATAGTAGACACCAAAGCTCAAGCAATCAATCTATAAGTAGAAGCAGTGGAAGGCTCTGCTCCAGCTTAATTCAAAATTTGCTAATTACTTGGACCATCAAGGCTGATCTTTGATTCCTCCTAGTTTTCCAAAACAGTGATGTAATTATTATACTGGACTTTGAATTGCTTCTACTATTAATAAAAGTCATTATCCACTCTAAAAAATGAGTAAAAGATATTGTAGAATTGCCAAATTAAGATTGTTAGTTCATATATACTCTTTCTACTATAAGATAATGTTTAAAATAATCCTAAATAATCAAAAGTATATATATTATTCTATATTATGAATATTTTTAGTAGATTTAAAATTAAAGCAAATAATTGACCTGATGATGATTAAAAATTAAAATTAACTAGTTTTAGTCAATGTTAAGAGTAATAATCAAGGTGCAGGATCCCAATAAGTCAGACTATTCTTTACTATATTGATGCAGAGTAATCTAATGAAATTAGACTTTATTCATCAACTCATTAAGGTTTACGGATGATATATATTCCAATTTCTTATTAAATAGATAGGTAGAAACTTAAAAATCTAATCTATCTGTATTAAAAACATATATTTCCCTTTAAAAAGAAATAGAAAACTAGTAAGACTACCTGATATTATAATGAAAGATGACTCGACCACAATCTCTTCACTAGGAAATCAACACAATCAAAACCCCAAAACCTCTTAATGAGGTTTATAAGTGCTTTGATTTGTAGAGAATTTGTTAGGGGTTGGGGTTATTAATTAAATGCGAGACTAAAATTAAACTTTTGGGGTCTATTTATGATGAAGAGTATATAGATTTAGTGTTTAAACTGCGTTATGGATGTGATATGTATACTGAATATCTCAAACCAGCACTGAACTATAAGTCTATTGCACTGCTCTTAAAGCGTAGTCCCTCAACTGTTCGTTCTCACTGCTTGAAAGATGTGTAATTAAAGCAATAATAGCTGAATTCTTAGCCTAAGAGGAAGTCAAAGTTTCTTTAGAAGCATATTGGCTATCTTATTAATGAAAAAACTTTGAAGTATTGGGCTCACTTCTCTCTCGACTAACGAGCTATTAAGTTTCACCGCCAATTTCCTGAGTTGAAGATCTCTGCATAATCTGTTGCAAACATTTATAACGAAAACGGTATCTCTTACAAAGGAGTAAATCGTATCAAGAGAGTAATTGATTTCACTCTGCCATTTTACAACAACAACTTAAATTATATTTATAATTAAATGCAGAGAGCCTAATTGAATAATATTAAGTTTATCCATGCTGACGAGGCTGTGTTTACATTCAACACTTTCATCTAGAAGTCTTGGTATTAGAGGCATAGCAACATAGAAGTATATGACTAGAAAGTCAAGGTATAAACAATGGCTATTCTTGGAGGAATTAGCGAGGATACTGGTTAGAAACTTATCTTATTCATCCTCGCTCTATTAAGACAGAGTAGTATTTAAAGTTCTTAGAACAGCTGAGAGAGAAGTACCCTGAATAAGAGATTATACTATTCGTTGATAATCTTTCTGTTCATAAGGCCAAAGAAACAAGGAAGAGTTATGAACAACTTAGAATAACGCCAGTGTTCAACGTACCTTACAGTCCATAGTTGAATGGAATTGAATTCTACTGGAGTATATTAAAAGGTCATTACAAGAAACTGCTGCTATACCACTTGATGCATGACTTACCTATTGATACAGTAGACTTTATTAAAAGCTCAGCGAAGAGAGTAGATAATTAATTAGCTTAAAAGTGTGCTAAAGGAGGGAGAGTGAATGTATATAAATAGGTTTTGTAGTTAAGTTAATGAATATTTAAGTCACATTTAAAACTCTTTAGAGGGAGCTGGCTTCTCTTTCTTTTCTTCTACTTCTTAC
>ARYC01012005.1:0-11733 GCA_000711775.1 Oxytricha trifallax | reverse complement strand
TTTCCTGGGATAAATATTTTATATAAGTAAAATAATAAATATATTTTTATTATAAAATCATATTAAGTGAATTAAGAAATAAGATTATCAATTAACGATATCATTAAAATTGATTGAAATTATAATATTATACTTTCTATAATATACAATTTCGCCAATGTGCGCAATCTTCATATAAAGAAAAGATAATATTAATTTCAATCAAATTTTAATGATATTCTTAATTGATAAATCTTATTTCTTAATTCACTTAATATGATTTTATAATAAAAATATATTTATTATTTTACTTATATAAAATATTTATCCCAGGAAAAAAGTAATTTTTTAATAATAATGTAATTTTTAAATTAAAATATTAGTGTCTTATGATCGATATGTCATGAAGGAGTTCGATTCAGAAGATGAGAAGTAATTTTTAATAAATTTAGTTATGTTTTATGTGGGGTTGGATGATCAGATAGTTAAAAAATCAAATAATGATCTTGCACCGACTTAGGATTTTGACGTTTATGTGAGGAAAAGAATTTTGCACCGACTTAGACCCCCCCCATATTAAATTAGTCTTATAAAATGGAACATTAAAGTCAATCACTCTCTTAATGCGATTGACTGTCTTGTAAGATATTCCGGTCTTTTTATATATGTTAGCTATCGATTAAGCAGATATGTGAAGCTCAGGAAATTGGCGATGAAACATCACAGCATCTAGGCTAGAGAGAAATGAGCCTAGTATTTAAGAGTCTTATCATTAATAAGATATTCAATATGATGCTGCTAAAATTTTAAAGGTTTCTGAGGCTTAGAATTAAGATGCTATCTCTTTTAAATTCAATGCTAATAGACAGTGAGACCTCACAGTTGCTGGAGATTTATGGAGTAGCCTTGCTATAGACGTATAATTCAGACCAGGTTTGATTTATTCACTATATTCATCACATCCATATCGCAACTTAAACAATAAATCTATATACTCACTATCTTAAACTGACCCCAGACCTCGCATATACTCACTTAAATTACTAATATTTAAACATTAAACCCCTACATAAACCCTATTAAAAACCCGAATAAAGTATGCACTAATAGTCTACTTTTATCAATCAAAAACTCAATCAAACTACTGAAAGGGTTTTGGGGTTTTGAATGCATCTAAGATAGGTATACCTATATTAGTTTCTTGTAATTTTAAATCTAATGAGCAATTGTAAGTAACTGGTGTACTGCAATCTAAGCCAGAAAAAGAAAGAAGTCAAAGATACTGATGTTAATAGAATTTTACTTACTAACTGGAGAGATTTTTTCTCGGCATTATGACTTAGACATCGTGCTAGTCGGTCACTACTTTAAATTTATTCAATTAAACAAACTTAGGGAACTACAACAGATTCTATGATGTTCATTTTCAATAAATAAAGTTATCACTTTCTATAAGAACATACATAATTATCTTTATGCAAATATTTAAACAGGCATTATTGCATCAGTAAAATAATAATATCTTACCCAAAAGAACACTTTATCTTAGCTAAAAGATAAATAAAATAATTTTTTTGCAAAAGTATGCCTTAAAACATCAACTTTAATATAAATCTATATATAAAACATAAGAAAAATACAATATCTAATTTTTTAAAGACATTAAAATAGCTAACTTATCTATAATAAAATTTCTTTATATCTTTTTAAAACAATATATCGAATTATGTATTTGATAAAAATTCATCACTGTTTATCATTTGAAATATTCAATATATTTAATATATGAATTAACAAGGAGCATGAAAGTAAAAATATTCAGAGTCAAACCGAGTAATTTAATTAGTAACTCAAAGCAAAATAAAAAATATAATAATTTTATAAATTTAAAGATTATATAAAAATGTTGGACTATTTAATAATTGTATTTGATATCAATTTTGGACGATAGGATAAGCATATATGCAGTTAATAAATACTTCTTATCTAGAAAGCACATAATATTGGAAGGTAATTGAGACAGGAACATAATAATATTTCCCAATAATATTTCAACAAACAAAAAGTAAATGCATAGAATCATAGTCAATTTTTGATATTCTCAAGCTGGTAACAACAGAATATCAAAAACAAATATGACAAGCTCTTCGCTATTTACTATTAAAAGATATTTCAAAAAGATAAATAGATATAAGCAAATCCATATATTTTAAAGCTAGCTAGGAGAATAATTTACTTAAAGACATATGAAAAATGAATTTAAAGATTTATAAACACTTTGAGACTTAAGTTGAATTCAACCAAAATAAAATTTATAATAATATGAGTAAAATATAAACATAAACTAAATCAAGTAGATTGAGTGATTTAACATGAGGAGTATCAAATTAGGTATTAATATAATGTTCAGTGATATAAATAGAGAATTAAGAGAAAAGGATTTAGAGACTAAACATACAATAACAAAATACAATAACAAATTTAAATGCGATTATCTAAAAATAAAAGATAAATGCTATTTATAGCCTTTGTAAAACAAGCTATTCAAATTGATTGAAATGGAATATAAATTTTATAAACGCTCTAACAATATAATTGACACATAAAAAATCAATAGAAATTTCATTTAGATATATTACAATCTTTAGATGATATTCATGACATTTAATTACTTATTATAAATAGCAGGGTTTTGTAATGATATAAACTCTTTATAAATTATGACAATTTTAAAGCTGATAAAGATGGGTTTTTAATGATCTCATTCACTCTTATCAAATAAGTATTAGTATCTTCATCATTAACAAACAAAAAGAAAAGTTATAGAAGCCTATATATGATAAACACAAACTTTAGTTCACTCTGCTTGAACTACAGCTACACCAACTTCGTGGCAGTTAGAATTTTTCTGATTAATGGTCTTTTAAGATTGTTATGTTTAGGTTGTTGTTGTTGGGAATGGAGTACTAGTAGTTAAAGTTGTAGTTGTAGTAGTAGAATATTTTGTTATCGTCTGAGTATTTCTGATCATTCATCTTTGAGATCAAATCAAAAACCTGATATCTAAAAGTGGAACAATTCCATATAACGTTTGCCATTTTTGAATAATAATAATTCAGTTTATAATTTATTTAAATATAATATTGTAATATTGAAGCTACATTCATGATTATAATAGTAGCAAGTATTTCCTATATAATTATCATATGCAGCTCACTAAGAAATTCAAGGAGAGACTGAAGATTATAATATGAATTTTGTTCCAAGCTGAATCATTCATTATATATCTACATGGACCTAGAGTGTTGAAAAGTCCATATCAAGCATGTTGGTTTTCAATATAAGCGAGCATACTATTCAATGTAGCTTTTCAAACATGGATTATTTGTCTAAGAATTTCCATGAATATGTTAAAATTTATAGTAATTAAGATTTTGCTAAAGCTTTTCTTCATCACTATGTTTTCTCTAAATTCACAATAGTATTGCAACAAATTTATGACATTTTAAGTAAAATTTATTTTCATAACTGTTCCCCACCGAGACCCCCCTCCCACTTCCCTCCCAGGCTTAAAACGAGACCCCCCTCTTACCCTAACTAGACCACCCCTCCCACCTTAACAACATCCCTATTCATATGAAAATTTTGATTCTCTATGTTTAAATCATTTTCCTTCATGACATCTTGATCTCATAATATTTATTTTACATAAATTATGTCATTTTTTTAAAAATATTTTTCCAGCAAATCAATGCTACTCTTTATTAAATTTCTTATTTTACAACTTTCTCTTCGTCTGCCGATTTTTTTACTTAGATGCTCCCATAGGAAATTAATCAAAAGAATTTTTCCATATGACTCGATAATGATATAATAAAATGAGCCAAAAAACTCATACAACTAATTTTATTTAAAAAAATTCAATATAAACACTCTATTAATCTGTATTCGAAATATGATTAATTTTATAATAAATTTTCCTAATTTTTTTATAATTATTACTAATAATATTTTTATATAAACTAATAGTTATGGAAAAAATTCATTTGAAAAGTATTAAAATAAAATCTATTTAAACATGTATTATTAAGAAGTTTGTAAAGTTAATGATTTAAATATAAATAACTTCTTGATTTATTTTTAGATAGTTTTTTTTTTTTTTTAAAAATAATAATACATGCTTAAATAGATTTTATTTTAATACTTTTCAAATGAATTTTTTCCATAACTATTAGTTTATATAAAAATATTATTACTAATATGTATATAAAATTAGGAAAATTTATTATAAAAATTAATCATATTTCGAATACATATTAATAGAGTGTTTATATTGACTTTTTTAAATAAAGTTAGTTATATGTGTTTGTTGGCTCATAATTTTTTATTATATCATTATTGAGTCAAATGGAAATATGCTTTTAATAAATTTCCTATGGGAGCATCAAAATAAAAAATAGGCGGACGTAGAGAAAGTTGTAAAATAAGAAATTTAATAAAGAGTAGCATTTGATTTGTTGGAAAAATATTTTAAAAATGATATATTTTATGTAAAATAATATTATGAGATCAAGATGTCATTAAGGAAAATGATTAAAACATCGAGAATCAAAATTTTCATATGAATTGGGATGTTGTTGAGGTGGGAGGGGGTCTAGTTATGGTGGGAGGGGGGTCTCGTTTTAGGTCTGAGAGGGGGTGGAGGGGATCTCCGCCGTTGAAACAACATAACAAAGCTATAACTCAAGCTAAAATGTAATGGCACACAAGTATTTTAATTAAATCTATTCCTTATTGGATTTTTTACTTTAAAATCATCCTCAATTTGATATTAAATTTACAGTTTATAGTAGAAATAAATCAGTTTAAGTTAATTATTAGTTAAAGTTCATTTTAGTGTAGGTTAGCTAAGGCTCCATACTCTCAACAATTCATTTATTCATAAAATTTTGGATGTTTATTGACTAATAATAGATTAAACTACAACAAGGTCTGATTAATTTTAATCCTCATGATTGCTCTGAAACTTGTCAGAATTTCATAGTTAATCTCTTGAGAAAAGTCTTGATCTGTTTGATTTTCTTTCTAATAATTGAACTTTATTGTCTTTATAGGCAAATTTAATTTATTTATTAGATTTTATCATGTCTCGTTTCTAAACATGTACTTGGAACTTTGTGATTTTATTCGGTCAAATTGTTGGTATATAATTACTAACTTAGAATTTATCTTTTTCTTTTTTCAATCATCTTTCCTGGTCTTTCTTTACTAACTATAAATTGTTCATTATAGTTAATTCATTGAGTTTTTGTGCTAGTTTTGAATGCATATCAAATTTAGCAATTCTTGGTTTGAGCATTTCTACTGATAATATCTATATAATGGAAGCAAAGTCTGACTATATTGAATTTGGGGGGGGGAGTTTCCTTCCCCATATATAAAAATAATTTTTAAAATTTTCAAAGAATCTTTATCATTAATTATGATATAGTTATTTTTAATTTAGCTTAAAATATCATTTCTACTTTGATAATTAATTAACAATTTAATGAAAATCACATTAATTATTAATAAAAAACAATTATTTTAGCCTTGTCTATAATATTTAAATTGATAAAGAATAATTAGGTACCTTGAATATTATATATTAATAAAAATTGTTTAGTACATGGTTATGGTAATTTATATTGAAATTTATTTGTTTCTAATATTTTTATTGCCAAACAATATAAAATTTAATGTTGGGGGCAGGAAATTTCCGAAGGGGGCAGGTAATTTCCCCTCCCCGAATTTTGTATCATCACCAAAATTACTATGAAGGTAAAATTTTTGAATAAATAAAAAATTAAGTTAAATTAATGAATGTTTCAATCTTGAGTTGTAAGTTCATTTCCAATTGAGACAAATTCTTCACATGCATTGTTATCTCTAGCGAATACCTCACAATAATATTTATTGAGGAGCAAAGTTTTAATTATATCTTTTATTTATCTTGATTTTTCTGAGTTTTTACCTGGTATTGATTTGATTATATCAGAGGCAGTGAATGGTTGAATCCCTGCAGGTGGTGTTCCCTTAAGTCCTACTAAGCAAGCTTCCTTATTATGCCTTAAATGAAAGCCCATTCTATTCTTGAATTCTGATGTTTTCCTTACTTAATCCAAACCACTGAATCTAAAACTCTAAAATAAAAATGATTAAATACTGAAAAACTCTTACTTATATCCTTTTCCTAACATAAATGCAGTTGCCTCAATTAGTTTCTGAGCGACAGTCCACATAAACAAGTAGCCGTTATCTTGAAGATGTTCTATTTCGAGATTATAAAGGTTTTGAATACTTTGTGTTTGATAATTTAAAAAGTTTTTCCCTTCTTTATTTTAAAAATCAATTCCCCAAGGATAATCGAGTTCTAAAGCCCCAAATATTTTTCCTCTCAGTTGTAATTGAGTGTCCTCGATTATTTTCAATGAATAATTCTCAAAAACATCTACATTTATTTTTATCGGAAAATTAAATGTTGAAATTCTTTAATAAGTGAATTTGCTTTTGTTTCTCTTTCATTGATACTATAAATTGCTTATGAATGTAAGTGCTAAGTTCATCTTATCTATTCTTTTCTTATTAAATTAATTTGAAATCAACCTCGTTGATATTGTTTAACTTTAATTCTAATCTATTTTTGTTTATTATGAGATCCTGATTAAAAGTTTTGTAATATTTCTCAAAAGTTTAAATTAGAAATTTAAAAGATTTTTATTTTAAATTCGTTCATTAGGTATTGTTAAGTTGGCAAATCATATTAATATTATTCTTATATTTGTTGAATTTTATTTTGAATGTTGTTATCAGTAAATTCAATCACTTTGATTTCTTGCTTTGCAGACTTTTTAATGTAGTTGTATTTCTTTTAATCTTTTTAAGCTTATTTAGTGTATTGTACTATAATATTTTTTGTTTGCTATGACTCACTAATAATTTTGGAATAGTTAATTAAGTGTAAGATTATATATTTTTAAATCATCACTGTTTGTAAAAGTTGATTATTGTTAAGATTGTCTCTGCTTTAAATACTGTTTCCTAATTAAATTTCGCTCTATTCCAAAAACTATTGAATGTTAAAGTTTAATCTGATAATTTTGAATCTTCATTATCATGTTCATTATTTTCTTCGATTCTATTGTCTTGTTCATTGTCAATTAACTCTGGTTAATCTTATTTTTGTTTTGATTTTGGTTTGTAAATCGCTTTAGATCTTATTGTCCTCTTTTCAAGTTCTTGGCACTTTATTTAAATATCCATGACATCTCTTCCCAATTTCACTTTAAAATTATCAAAAAATTCCACTTTCCCCAAGTTCTTTATAGTGACACCCAACAATATGCTACTTGATTTTCCTGCCACAGATATAATTGCTCTCAGTTTTCTTTTTTAAACTGTAAATGCATCTGTGCAAAACTCTGCCACAAGGAACTAAATTATGATCTCCTGCTTGTATAATCAGCTAGTTTTTTGTTTTTACCATTAAAGTTCTATAAGTCAAACAATAAGTTTAGTTTTTGTAATTATAAATATCAAAAGCTTTTAAGCTTTTTCTAAATAGCCAAAAATATATAGCAAATATTTAATAAGTTTAAGAATTAAAAGAGAATGAGTATGTAACTTTAGAAAATGGTAGAATTGTATTTTAAAAAATTTTAATTACTTTTATTTCCAGTTTTTGGATCAGTTAAATTTTTTATATAATTATTTGAATGAATGTACAAAATTATGAGTTGCTATTCAAAATTTATCTTGATAGTTAGTAAGTTTTAAACTTAATATAAATTAACAATCAATTAAATTATATCGAAAGTTATTAAACCCTAATAAAAGTATATATTTTTATAATAATAAAAAGATATGAAATATATCAGATTGTAATCTATGAAAATATAAATTTTGAATAATAAGCCTGAATGAGAAGTTTATAACTACTTAATTTTATTATTAAAAAGATAATAAGCTAAGTAAAAGTTTTACATACTTACCTCAATTATTTTTATATTTTTCAACTATAAGTTAAGAAATTAAGTAAAAGCCTAAATGATATAGTAGTTTATATTCAAAATAAAAATCTTTTTAAAGCAATAATCTATGCTATAAGTATAAATAATTAAGAAACGAAATTATGGATAATTTTCAATGCGAAAAACCTCGCTTAAAAGTTAAAATATATAAAAATTATAAATCTTAAAGAAACCGCACAGCTGTGCTGTTCTTTTATAACTTAAAAAATATAATAGCAAATTGTCTTAATAATTAAAATTTTTATTTTGTTTTCTTTAATATTTATCTATTAGGTAAATACAAACCGCACAGCTGTGCGGTTTTAAAAGTATGTTTCTTATAGTTTTGTTTAAGTCTTTATATTTTAATTAAAGCTTTACTGTTATTTTACTTACCTGTATCTAGTAAGTTTTATTATTCTTAGTAAATTTTTTGAAGATATCACCTTCATAAATAGCTGATGTGAACTTTCTCGCTGTTTATTTTTATTAATTATTAAACTTAACCAATTCTCATTAGTTTAGTGAAATGTCCAAAGATCTTTATAATCTTTTATTTTCACAGAAATTATTAACAAAATATTATCAAGAAATTGTCTTTAATCATTGTCCTTAGCATCTAGCCAAAATAATCTGAATATTATTTATTATTAAATTTTCTTTTTAATTCATTAGTTAAAGTTAGATTTTAAGCTTCTATTTAGGATTTATTTGCAAATACTTGAGGTCTTTATGAAATAATTTACACTTTTATACTTTTTTTTAATAATATTTTGAAATTAGCAACTTTTGAAAATTCGAAGATGATTGTATTAATGGCATAGTTCGAATCGAACCCTTTAATAAAGTTTAAATACCTAATTTTACTTTTAAAACAGAATAAAAAGAAATATTACTTTAATGTGAGAAAGATAGTCTTATGTTCTTTATTCCAGAAAAGAAATTGTTTGCTTGAACTTATTTTTGTAAATTAATTAGAAAGACGATCTATTATGAAATGTTCTTTTATTGTAAAGGCTCTGTTATTCATTATAATTTTATTGGTGCTTCTTCATACATCTTTCAGTGCTATGTCATCAACATCTCTAATAACACATTTGTGAAAGCAAGAAGATGCCCAGTCTACATTCCTAGTTAATATAGCTTAGCATAATTCTACTATAACTGATTCCTTAATGTAAATCTTTCTAACTTCCTTTGTTAACATCTTCTTTTGTTTTCCAAAGGCTTCTTTGACACTTACGAATAAATTTTTTCTCTTCACTTAAGCAAAAAACCGCTTGATCGGAGCTAGAATGAAGTGATAAGGGCCCAGAAACATAACAGGAATTTTATGCTCTTAGAGTTTACTCAGTAAGTAAACACTTCTATGGTAAGAAGCATTGTCAATCATAAAAATATGACTGTTTCTCCACTGAGGGTCCTCCTTTGACAGTCTAGCCACGAGGTTAAGAATAAAATAGAGAACAGTTTTGCTGTGAGTTCTTCCTGAATTAACTGAAAAATAAGCCTTGTTATTACTACTAATACCAGCAATAATGCTTATGTCATTCAATCTTATTGAAGAAGTAGTGTGATTAAGAAGACCCTTCTTGGCCCATCTTTTTGCCTGATTTTGGCTAAACCTTAGCAAACTTCCATCAATAGATTATTACCTTATTCTCTGTAAGATTCTTTAGAAAGTAAAATGCAGCCTTTTATCACTCAATCTTTGACTTCATCATATTAACCCTATTGCTTAGATAGTACCTTTTTTTATAATTTAGTTTCTTATTTTCCTTCAAATACCTCCTTAAAGAAGACAGTGATATTAAAATTCCCAAATGAGACTCTATCTCACTTTGTTGGCATTAACAACTCAGATAACTATCTCCACTCAAAATTCTTTTTCCATCAATCAAACATTAAACATTGAAATTAAATTTGCTATACTATTTTCTTTGACTACTTTACTAAGACTCATTTTAATCGTCATACTCTTTGATTATTTGTTTTACTTTCATGTATCTCATGTTATAACGTTTCCTAAGTGTTGAAATGGGCACTCCATAGCTAGTGGCTAGGTGATGAATATTCTAATTTAACCTTTTTTGTTTTCTTTGTATAATTTAAGTAGTATTCTAATGATTATTAGAACTTCTCCTTGCCTCCAAAGAAGAACCTTGTTTATTTAGAATGTAAAATTCTTTTTTTAAAATACTCTCTAAGTTCGACATCAACTTCCTCATCATGCTAACCTCTGTTTAGAAATTTATCCAAAAGTAAAGTTGCATACAAAGTATTTATGCCCCTTCGCTTCTTAAATAAAATTAAGGCTCTAAGGACACTTTGTGATATTTAATCTGATGAAATTCCTTATTATTCATTTGAATTATTTATATTGCAGGATGACTATCTCCTAAGATCTTAAAATACATGATACTCAATATGGTCTAAGGTCAAGGCTTTGACTTGATGGTCTAAAGAAGACAAATCTTGCTACGATAGCTGAAAGACTTTTATTGGTTAAGGGCCTGAATCTCCTATCTCTAGCAATGTTGAAGTGAAATACTGATGCAGCGCTTGGCCGGCATCCACAATTTCTTGATCGCTTTCGCTTGATGAAGAGGGACTTTCATAGGTGTTGTTAGTAGGCCCACGCTTGCGCTGAAAATAATCTGATATCTTTGATGTTACTGATTTTAGTTTTTTCATTTCTTCCCTTAAGGTTTTATGATGAGCGGCAAAGGATTTCTCTATAGAGAATTATGTTTCACAGAGAAATATTCTTCTATTTACCTAGGTTCCCCTATTAAATTAATAATAAAATATAATTTATTTGTACTTTATAATTAAATAATAAAACTTAAGATAATAGACAACAAATTCTCTCATGGACCACAATATGAATATTGCCTAAGTGAATGTTCATCAAATTCGCTAAAAGGTAGGCTCTAAGAAGAACTTTACGATTTTCTCACCCAAGATTGCCATGCTTATCTTCCCAAGTGACTTGCACAAATATTTACTTTTTAAAAATCATAATAAACGGAGAAAAAACGATAGAATCTCATTTTTAACAAACTTTAGTATTTGAAGAAGACTGAAGTTATCGTTACTGCTGTACCCCAAATCGAAGGACTTAGCGCTGATGATTTCCTAAAGTTTGCAGAGAATTGACTAGATATGCTCTAGTTTTTGCCAGACTAATGCGATTGGATCCATCTCGACAAGAGATGGATCTGTGATGACCATTGACAGAAATGGAATCAGCGATATGGTTCACCAAGCGAAACAATAAAGGCTAGATAAAATGAATAAAAGCTAGAATCTTCTTGTAAATATGAGGCCAGAGTTTGCATAGGCCTTAAACAACTCTCTCTAATTTAGTTGTAAGCCTTTTTGTTTTAATCGTACTTTAGAGCAAAGAGGAAGATCAGCTTTTATACTTTAGGAAACCTCACAGAGTTAGAGAAGATAGAGAGATATTGAAGAAGTTAAAGGGGAGGAGTCACTAATGAATTAGAGCAAGCAAAAATACTAAGAACAAAATAAAAGAGTGCGCCAAAAGATAATGACACTCCAGGAGTTAGTGGATGAGCTAGCAGATTACAAGAATTAAGTCATGCAGCTCCATCAAGCAGGCATCATCAATGAGGATGGCAATCTACTTTAACAACCCCATTAAGACAATAACATATAAAATTGACTAGGAATCATGCACAAG
>ARYC01012004.1:0-14495 GCA_000711775.1 Oxytricha trifallax | reverse complement strand
ATATTTAAACATTAAACCCCTACATAAACCCTATTAAAACTCTAATAAAGTATGCACTAATAGTCTACTTTTATCAATCAAAAACTCAATCAAACTACTGAAAGGGTTTTGGGGTTTTGATTCCTGGAGTGAGATAATTTTACTATACTTAAATGTCTCTTAATTCATTAAATTTTTCCCTCACATTATTTTGAAGTAATTCTTACTCTTGGAATGTGGTATAATTGTACCGTCAATTATAAAGTCCAGCTGGCTTTCAGTTCCCTATCGAATGTGCCTAAGATCGTATAAATTGGACAATTTTAAATGCCAAAATTTTGATAAATAATTCATATAATTAGAATGATTAATTAAGATAGGTCTTTCTGTACCTTCCATCTGATTCCTGCTAAGCCCTTTTTTTAAAAATTTTTTTATTCTTTTATTATTATAAAAGCACATTCGAATTTGTGTAGAAGATTACCGATTTAAATGGAAAAAGATTAGGTAAAATTACAATAGCAGAGATTCATATAAGATTATTTTGAATACTCAAAGCACTAACCAAATAATCAAACGAGAATTTATCCAAATGTTGAAGTTAGTAATAAAAGTAATTAAAAAAACTTGAACAAATGCGCAGTCATTTTAGAAAACAGCCTACAACTCCATTTCTTTCAACCATAAAGGGAAGCAGAAAGTAAAGTAAGATAGAATGAACAATTTGCTGAGAATTAGCTCAGTAGAAGAAGAATAGAGACAATTAGAAACAAAAGATAGATAACTGCCAAACACATTGAATTAAAAATTTTTCTGTAAAACGTTAGAGGATTGGACCCAAAAGTCAAACTGGACTCAATGTTTAAGTAATTAGAAGATCAGAAACCAGACTTTATTGCTCTCGTTGAAACTAAACTCCAAAAAATTATTGGATTAACAGATAAAACAAAGCACAAACATAACTGGCAAGAAATGGAGGAGGACTCACTTTAAATATAGCAAATATAAATAAAAACTGTAAATACCCTAGATTGTATTTGACGTGAAATATACTTGAGGATTCCCAATACACATGATAACAATGTATATCACACCATATTCAAACAATGAAGTGAAAGAATTCCAAAATAGAGTAATATTCATGATTAGATTAATAAAACAGAGTTACAGCAAAAAGAAAAATAGTTATGGGTCGCTTTATCTTTGACCTAAAAGACTTTAGTAAAAGATAAAAAATGAAGGATTAGTCTAATAAATTCCCAAAGGTGAGGGAACTCACACGAAGGGATATTAACTTGACCAAATATTCTCAATCGTTGAAACATGAATGGAAACTTGATCTATTGAGACTTACAGATCACAATCTGATTTATGTAAAACTAGTATTGAGAGATTATGAACAATTACCTAAAAATGACCGAAAAGCAAAAAACAGTAAGAATCAATAATGTCAGGAAACAATGCTGGAGAACATTCATAAAAGAGAAACAAGACATGAGACCAGAAGACCTTGAAATGCATATAAGAATTTGCTTTGGAAACAAACTGGAAAAGCAGAGCTAAACGAAGAATTGGTATTAATAACCACCTTGTTGGCTATTAGGAATAACATTATCTGATAATAGCCTCTACAAAGACACTAAAAGCAATGGAATGATACAATAGGATACATGAAACATGCTCAGACAGAAATGAATTGAAGGGAATTCTTTTGCCTAGTAAAAAGACTTACTTAAAACCAGTGAAATCTCAACCGATCAAAGGTTTGAAGATTGATATAGAGGGAGTATAGCCAGGAGAACAAACCTCATGACAAGTAGTGGAGTTTTACACCAATCTTTTTGCTGAAAACATAAGTCAAGATTAATTGATAAAAAATAAACAGACACAGCAATTCACAATGAATAGAATGGAGAAAGATTTTGTAAGAAAGTTGATATAGACAAAGGAATTACAGAGTGTAATTTCTACAAATTAAATGGATAAAATGAATTCGATGGATAATGCTTGTAAAATAAGGAAGCCTTAAAAGTACTGGTAAAGTGGATCAATTAGTGGACCTTCCCCCAATATATAAAAAAAAGATTGGTTTTGTTAAGCAAAAACCAAGGTGAATTATATCCAGAAATAAGCAATACCAGGCCTATAGTTGTAAACTCACATTTTAGCAAAATCATTAAGAGAGTCATATTAAACAAAATACTAGATCAGAAGAGCGAAGTATTTACAACAGGTAATTATGAAATCAATTAAAATAAAACAAAAGTACACATATTAACTTGATAAGATTGTTGGAACACATCAAATGTTAAGAAGGAAGAGCAGATGTAGAGAAGCTTTCTTTTTCTGTGACCTTTAAAATACATACTCTTCAATCTCGATAGACAAATTAATGATCATCCTATTACAAAGAGCAAAAACAAATCTAGACATCAAAGTGGCTAGAATGATAGATAAATTGTAATAAAACAACAGAATAATCTATTATGGAGATGAAAAAGATGCGCAAAGAGGAGTAGCCCAGGGAAGCAAGTTATCCCTTATGTCATTCAATCTAAATCTACAAGACGCAATCTTCTCCCAATCAGAATTGAAATCGTAAGTAAGATAAGGTATACTACTGGCATTTACAAATGGCTTAATCAAAAACGTAACAAACAAGTAACAATTAGAAAGAGTAATACAATGTTTTTGAGAGATTGAGAAATCTCATAATCTAAAACTCAATAAAAAAATCTTGAGTGATTCGGAAAAAAATTTGTGGGAGTAGGTGAAGTTGAGGGAATTAAAAAAGACAGGAGATCAAATACTTAGGCATGATCATATGTCTCGACACTAAAAAGCTACAAAGGAATTATGAGACATTTTTTGGAAAATAGAGAATTATAACAATTAGATTAACATTAATAAGATTAGTAATAATAGCAATAGAAAATTAAAATCTTAAAATCAGTTTAATCTCTTCCAATACATTGAACTTCCTCTTATTTAGACTGGTATTATGCTTACTTTACCTCTTCTTTACAGCCTCTAATGGATTATTCTCTTAGAGAACGACCACTTTACCAGATACGACATATAAAAAAATAATTTCAGATATGTTTTTTGTAACTTACATTAATTGTGAGTGGCACTGCTCATTCTTATCAGACATTTCTATTATTGTTAAACTAATTGTAATAATTCTCTATTTTCCAAAAATTATATCATAAATGCTTGGGAAGGAATAAAACAACAAATTTAATTTTACTATAGCCTTACTAAATAAAACAACCCCACAATTTGTGATACATTAATGATTGCCCAGATAAGATAATAAATCATCTACAAATACATACCACTTGTGGCAACAAGATACATAGCATTAGAAGACATTGATAAAATAGAGTTACGATTGAAAAGATTGCCTTTCAAAACCCCAAGAGATATCAACAATAAAATCTAAATAAACGCCACATAACTTAAATAAAATGTGGGACAATAGAAATCATTGAATAATTGGTTATGAAAAACCTGATAAAAGTAAGCTCTAATCTAGTCAAATTCATTATATCCAAAAAAGCGAAGAATTAAGTGTATCAAAGTAAATAAGACCATGAAAAGAAGAAACTTATTATTAAAAAAATGTGATGTACACTATAATGGTTATTAGTTAAGGAAGGACGATAGTAAGTTACTGTATGAGATACTATTGTAATATTTACAATACTTTCGTATTTACTCTACACATGAAAAACTGCAATCTAATTAATTAGTAAAAATTGAATGAATTTCCAGAAATAAAATAAATAATCTAGAATTTATACACGCTATTTTATTACTAATTTGATTTAAATATATTAAAATGGCATGTATCTCAAAATCGACAAAATTTCGAGATACGTGTCAAATAAATCGATTTAATAAATTAAGTTACTAATATCTTAATAATAATTATAATTAACTCACATCGAGAGCTCAAGGCTCTTCGAGTATAATTAATGTTGGTGTTAATTCACACAGGTAGTTTCACTCCTGCCAGGACGCTCATCACATCATGCTCTTGTGTTCGACTTGACTCGTTAACATTACTTGTATCCTTTTTCATCAGGCTAGGTACCGATCAGAATCTGACTTGTAGCCAGTATCCTATCAGTTTCTGATCCTCTGAAGGGGAAGTTGGCCCTTATCAAATTAGAAAGCAGGACGACTAGAGTCTCTAATAAGCATAATTCAGTGTATCAGGACGATTATCCAACCTTAATAAATATAAGAAGAATACAGAAACTCACCAGGGGGAGTACTCTTAGATCCTCGTCCTATTTATTAACTTTTTAATAATATCTTAATAAAAATGAAATATAGTTTGTAGTAATTGAAAATTCATAAAATTATTATTATTTAAAATAAAAAATTACTAAAATATTTATTTAATTACAAGTAATAATAGCAAAATTTATAAACTTAATTGGTTGCTACTTAATAAGAAATTAATTTTAAATAGTAATTATAATATGAATTTTCAATTACTACCAAATATATTTCATTTTTATTAAGATATTAGTAACTTAATTTATCAATTAGATTTATTTGGCACGTATCTCGAAATTTCATCGATTTTGAGATAAGTGCATAAATTCTAGATAAATTAATTATATCTGAAAATTCATTCAATTTTTACTCAATAGAGTAGGGGATCACGCAAGGTTTTTTCATAGGTTGTAAGGATCCACAGATTAATTGACCTTAACAACAAGACCTAAATAGAGGCAACAGTCTATAGGATTTGGCTAGATGATAGAATAAGAGGACTGGAGGCGATCGTATATTACCAGAAAGTCAAGAAGTTATTCAAAATAACGTATCTCAAAATACAACAAATAAGGGCAGCTGAAGTTGATACATCACAAAATTGAATCGAGTAGCTGAACATTCAAAATCATGAATAATGTGATTCAATGCATTTGCATTTTGTCTTTTAATTCCCTATAATTATTATCTATCTATTTCTTATTGAAAAATATTTGTTGGTATATTTGAACATTTTACCACAACTTTAGATTGGCATAATTCAATAAATACTAAAAATATCTTTTGTTATTGAAAAACTTATTGAAGCATACCAGTTGGTATAGAGATAGTATCGTATGACTACAAATCTAATAATAATAATATGATTTAATTAACGGCAAAGAATTACTATATTAAGGAGTATGCATCAATTATTATATCTATATTTTGCTGTTTAATAAAATTATTAACGCTAGCATTAACTCACGTACTAACTAGAGTATTTAATAATAGCTAATAGTATCAAATTATGCTGTAGTAGGCTTCCATATACGTTGAAATAAAGCTCATAATCCCAGTTGAAAGTACATCAACACCCATTTCTATCAGTAATATTAAAATCAATATGAAATGTTTACCATTTCAATCATCTCTATAGATATCGCCATGAATTACTACAGATGGGCATCACGCAAGTCTCAATGAATGCCCTAGTCCTGTCTATCTTGCAATGCAAATTATAAATAAGGAATAACCATGTGCTTTGCTCATACTTCTACTAAAGAGCCGAAGTTATAGTTGAAAAGTGCCAACGTTAAAAGTGATTGTAGTTATATATTTAGATAATTATAATTATTTAGATAATAAAATTTTATTCATTGCTTTTTTATCACATTTCCATTTACTTCATAAGTTGTTACACAGTTTTATGTTTTATATGTCATTGTTCTTTGTTGATCCCCATTATAGAAACATCATCATTATTTGGATGTTTTAAAACAATCATAGATAACACCTTCATTGATAATTATAATTTATATATTTAATATATTTAATTGAACTAAAGTTAATAGATATTATCAAACTATGGTAAATCCCTTAAAACTTTTGAAATAAGTAAAATAAGATACAGTGAGTTGCAAATACCCAGTAATTAGAGGCAGAAATAATTCACTCAAAAGGCAGTTAAATTCTTCAAACTAAGCCAGATAAAATGTAAATACCAAGATTTCGATGGCATATTTTGTGTAAAGTACCATATATGTACATTTTCATGTTGGAGCTAATGGGAATAATCCTTTATAGAAACAGCGAAAAAATAGATCTTAGTTGTTTAAGATTTAATGGCGACAGTACTACACTTTATAGAAAATCACTGTTTCCCAAAACAAAGGAAATTGTAAGTCAAAAAGAAGATATCATTAAAATTTATAAAAAATAAATGTCTTTTCATCTCACAATATAACACACTTGCTATAAATCAAAACTATTATAAGTAAGTTACATATTGCAATTTTAAATATAATAATGATTGTTGGCTATCTTTTCATATTATCTGTTTTCTTAAGAATCAAAATATTAACTTTTGATTTATAGGGGCAAAAATAATGAAATTAAACCCAAAACAGATGAGCATAAACAAAGTACCATAAGAATTACCTTTATAGAATTATCAACAATAGCAGTAAAATTAAAATTAATCACATCAACACTCTCATAAACTCCCATTAACAAATATTTTAATAGGAACAACAACACAAATTCTATTATTCCCATTTAAATAGAATCAGATTTTGAATCAGTGGTTACTCCATTAAAAACTGTCATGCATAGAGATCAATAATTTTATGAATAACATGCACTAGAGTAGATCAATGATTCAAGACTACTCCTCTAGCAACAATTAAATATTAAATAGCTTGCTTCATGATAAACATTAAAATCACGTTGTATTATTCATAAACAACCAAATATATGATTACGATCATGACAACAATCTCAATGAAGGCTATCTCCACTCGATGTTGAATAGAGGAATAAACAGGGCACCCTTTGGTTATAGGTAATGTTGATTATTTGTGGATAGAAGCGATTAATTGCAGTCGAGTGATTCCGTCTTAAAGAAGATAATTTTTGCAATGAATACTGCCAACACAGATTTATGAGAATTCAACCGTTCCACAAGATAATATTCAAGAAGCATTCTTGGTATTACCTACTTTGGCTTGAGGTTAACGGCCTCATCTCAACAGGGAATTACTAAGTTGTGACTCCTCGTTTGATGCTCTTCAATGCTAATAACAATGGAATGTCAAGTTAAAGCCATACACTGTTTAATTGCATGATTCAGACCAATCATGACAGAAAATAGGAAAATATTATTTGTCAAAGGCATTTCCAAGTATTGCCTTAGAATGATCATTAGTGATAAAAATGGCAAATTAAGGATATGTTGCTTTATAATTAAATTATTGACTATGATTTATATAATAAAACCATAGATATAGCGAATATTTTTATGGAGAAGCAATGAATCCATGAAATATGAAGCATTTTTTATTAATAATATTAATTTTATATAAAATATCATCTAACAAACTTTATCTTCATTGTTTTTCTATAAAATATATTATTCTCATTTACTACTTTATAATGATACTAGTGAAGGTAAGGGTTTTAATTTGATAAAATTATGAAAATTTATTATAACAATGAAAACTTGTTGTAATTCATATTTATAGTTTAGATTCATGAAATCATTGACTATGTATTTATTGTTCTTCTTATTCCTGTATCCTAATAATTTCTGATAAAAATTATAATTAATAATATAGAATACTCAAATAAAATTGGTATTATAACAATGCTTAAAATGGTTGAGAGGTAGGTAGCTTTGAATAATGTTACTTTATGTTTACATTTAAGATTTAAAAAATCGATAAGTAGAAGATTATAGCAATCTGATTTGTAATAAATAGAATAATTTTAAATCAAAATACCCAATCATAATTACCATTCTTATATTCACCACGAAACATACGACCAATACCAAATTAATAAATTATCATCAAGCCTTTTCTATTTCTTAATTTTCCACTATGAAGTATTATCTTAACTCAGTCACTGCTCTTACCAGGTAGGACCTCTAAAAATAAAAAGTATCTTTTACTGTAATTATATATTTTTTGTGAGTGAAACTGTCCACCAACATGTTATAACCTTTTATTTTTCAATATATTTATCGTGAGCATATTCATTACAGATTAATATATTTCAGATCAAGGAATAAGTCTGTTTCTATAAAATTATCACATTAATAGATGCTAATAATATTAAATACTCTAAACAAATAAATCAGCATTTTTTCTATTTTCTAAAATAAGAAAATGATTTATATAATTTCAACGCTAATGTAGTCAAAATAAATAAACAAGCTTCTTGAGATAAATAAAGATTAATTAAATGTTGTTTATGAGGACCCTATTCAATGGGATAACAGGTTGGCAATAGAATATAGAAAAACTTTTACTCTTAAGGATTCCGTCAATCGAAATTCTTTTCAATTAATGATAAAGTTTCTAACAAGTAAATTAGTACAAGAAGAGGCAATGAAATTTGAAAAACACGTTCTAATCATTTTAATAAGGAATATGTTTACGACTGCTAAGTGATAAAAATTTTATGTTATAGTGGTTGGTTACATCAACTGACTCTTGAAGATTAAGAGTATTCATCGATTGTAAAATCGATTACAAATATTAGAAATCTGAGTCCTTTTTAAAGTTTAAGCCTTAAAAAGAAAAACCCCGATTATTAATTTTGAAAATATAGCAATTTTCAATCTAATTGCTACAACAGCAAATTTATAACCTAAAGTATAACTTTTGTTAAATTAACAAATGAACGGCATATATGCATAATTATTTACTAACAAATAATTAATTAGTCTCTATAATAAAAATAATTAAGGAATCCTTGCATTTCTAAATGAATTTATAGATAAGTTTATATAGAACTATGAGTATATTTATTTTGATTAGAAAGCACCCTTAATTTATAGATATAATAATTTTTTATCCACAAAGACTGATTATAGGAAATGTTTTTTAATCACTATTTCTAATAGAACATTGTTCTAAATATCTTTACAGATTTATTATAAGTCTATATGGAAATTTATAAAATATCTTATTATAAGCTAAAATCATAACAAAATTAAAATGTTTAAATTTATAATTTTAGTTTTTAAGTGTGTCCGATTGAAGACATTAAGTATTAATATATATGCCATTATAGTTCTTAACATCATTATAATATATTATAATAAAATAAATGTCGATTTATATGAATTTCACTAATGGATAATTAATGAAATGCATTTCACTAATTTAACATTAGTGAAATTCATATAAAATAATAATATAAATGCCATCAAATAAAAGAACCATTTTCAACAGGTTCGAAAATTAATGATTATAATATAATTTTACTTACTAAACTTGAATAAGATTCTAGGTTCCTGTAAATGGATATCTTATTTTTACTTGCTATTTTTTTCAAAAATAATTTATAATTATTTAAATTTAGATGTATTGACGCCATAAAATCATCAAAATTCAACCAAATGGAAATTAATTATCAATGAGCATAATGAATAAAGTTAAGGAGTGATTTAAATAATGGAATTAAAAATTAACAATTAATGGGAAATATTTTTTATTTTCAAATCGAGAATTTCAAAGTCTTCCCGAGAAGTGGCTGACCTTGATTAAAAGATCACATAATACTTCTAGTACTAATGGTTCCAATGTTAATTAAGAATTCGAAATTAGATTAAAGAAATATCAAGTACTTAATATTCCAAAATGTGGCGGTTCAGACAGATAAATGAAGGTAATATTTCATTGATTTATATACATATGAAAAGATGAAACACTCATTAAGATACATTTAAATACAAAATAATTAGAGAAATTACGCTCCTTACAAAGTAAATAACAAATCCTAAATAGCTATATGGTAAAAATTATATTAGAGAATCAAAACCCCAAAACCCTTTCAGTAGTTTTATTGAGTTTTTGATTGATAAAAGTAGACTATTAGTGCATACTTTATTAGGGTTAAAATAGGGTTTATGTAGGGGTTTAATGTTAAAATGTAATGTATATTAGTGTTTATTAGAGGAGTTATACTTTTACTATTGACTCAAACAATACTTTTGCAACTTTCTAAACTTTATTTCTCCTAACCAACTTACAATTTAGTCTATTGTATGCTCCGCTCTATGGTTAGGCTTAATGATTATCTACTCAGCCATATCTTTCATTTTACCTTTTATCTTATTCTAGTTTAAATATTGCTGTATTCTCTGCTTTGGATCTTTCTCTCTTACAGCTATAGTATTCATTTCTTGGCATATCGCATTCAGCAATAATTGCTGCTAGAGCCCATACATCCCACTTAATATCACCATCTCTCCAGTCCTCCCTTTCTGGAAAGTATCCAGGAGTACCATAAACGTTGCCAAGTCCTGAAGCTTCAACTCTTTATGATCTATTGAAATCAATTATTACTACTCTGAGAGGTGAAAATTAAGCATAATATTCTCTGGCTTCAAGTCTCTATTGACATACCCTAAAGTGTGCAGCTCTTTAATGCCTTTGCAAACATTTGTAAAAATAAGGGGAAGCTACTTTGGAATCCTATAATCTTATATAAAGTCATTTAATATAGAGGAAGACGAAAAGCAAAATGATCTTGAGAAAGGAGAATTGAATCGATCTTAATTATAAATCTGCACTATCCCTTGCTTAAGTAAGAGCTTAGTACTCATTGACAAATTCCATTTGATACTTGTCATCGCATTTAAAGTAGTTGAATGGATAAATCTTGTATGCGAACTGCTTGTTAGTTATGACCTTTTCTCAAACTTGTCCTCAAGTATAAGATAACTTTCCTTACATTCTTTAAGGTCAATTACATTTAAAATTTGAAGCTTTAGTGCTTGTATCTTCAGAGTGATTTTAACTATCTCAGAAGCTGGAAGGTTTCTCACTGCTTTAATAAGCTTATTTTTTTTCTTAACTCTTTTGTTCCAAGGTTTCTAAAGGGTCTCTTGGCTTTCTTTTTTAAAGGAAGTCCTCACCAGTCTCAGGATCTATGACTTCAAAGTTCTTGCCATGATGGTTTCATAGGTGAACTTTTAAATTCCTTGAATGATTATGTTGCTTATTGCAATTAGGGCAAAATATTTTTCCATCTATCTTATCATGCTTAAGAAAGAGCTTTGGCTTGTTAGAATGCTACTCTAAGATATGACGCTTAAGAGCAGATATATAAGTGAAGTTCTTTTCACATTCTTCACATAAATGTTATGCTTTAATTTCTTTTTTCTCTTCCTCTCTTCAAACATTTTTATTGGAACTTAGCATTAAATTTCTTAGCTCTGCATTTCTATTTAAAAACTGAATTTTTATTCAAAGTCTGAGACCTAAGGTTAGAGAATTTCAGGTTCTTACTAGGTAAATGCATCGCAAGTCTCAATTTTCTTTAAATTCATGAAAGAAAGTTTTTGCTGGCTAATGCCAAGCAGTGGCGCTTTTCTTAGTAAGTTGCCACTCATTTAATAAATACTATCAATAATTACATAAGCTGTTTAAATTCTACCAAAAAACACAAGCAAGAGCATATCCTCAAAAATTTAGAGAGGTTTAATGGGAACAGAGTGCGAGACATTAGTTTTATGTTTCCAAAAATTTGAGATAATTTATATTCTATTCCATCCATTTTATAATTTAAAATGCATCTAAATTTGTTTTGTGAAGTTATTTGGTGCTCCTAAATCTGTTCTTGTAAATTTAGGAGGGGAGTTTTTAAAATTTTAATTTTTTAATGCACTACCAATTACGGTTTTGAACTTTAATTTAACCTACTATTTAAGTTTTAAATAAATTAGGAGCACCACCTAATTAAATAAATTGTTATTAGGAGCAATTTAATGGAGAAAATTTGATAAAAATAGCAGACAAACTCTGAAACTTGGAGAAAGTTCCTCCATCTTTATCTATTTATCTGATTCAGGTTGACCTCCAAGTGGATCTCCCTATTTAGTAGTAAAATTTAGTAAGTTTAGAATGGATATCCATAATTTTAAATTTCATTAACATTTATAGAAACTTGAAGCATGATGGAATCTATGAATGATGCAATGTTGAGAATTTAATCTCAAGATTTAATAGGAAAATTCAGAAGTAAAGAAGATTTTTACAGATACTTGGTATAGCAAGGTAAGTTTTCACTTATAACTAACATATTAACCATAGTTGGATTGTTCTTGCCAACACAGGAGGGAACAAAAATATCATTCTTAAAGGCATTGGTAAGTGAAGAGAAAAAGCTTTTAAGTCTAATGAAATCAGAATGATCGAGATACCTAACTACCCTGAAATTTCAGTAACAAACCTCTATGATGATGCTATGAGTGATCCAGATGTTGCTCTCTGCCTTCCATCAAAGTTACAGCTCTTTAATAAGTTGCCAGAGAGAAACTTCTTCTTTGGTGTTCTTGGAACTCTTAAACCTGAGTACTTAAATAAAGTAATTTAAGAAGCTCACAAGAAACGCTATAGAATCTCTCCTGAAGAAAAAGAGAAGCAGGGAAATACAATCAGCGAGACCTAGCTCTAGAAACTGCAGAAGTATCCATTCATCTCAAGCAAGCAAAGTCTTCTAACTTTATAGAAAAACTTGCTACTGCTATATACTTGATGAAAGAGCGCAGCAAACTAAACAGAGAGAGAAAGACCCAAGTAAAGCATTAATTGATTAAGAAACTCTTCAAAGATTTATAAAATTCAGACGAGATGAACATAGATGCAAGAGCTGGCACTAAGAGAAGAAACATAGGCCCAAGCAAGCCTTAAGAGGAATAAAAGAAAAAGAAGCCAAATCCCTTTACGGGAAAATTTAATATATGAACTAATTCATTCGCTTAAATCTAATACTTATTTATAAACACAAAATCTCCCTTCTTTAGAGCATAATTTAGTTTTCTCATCGATGACTCTTTAAGCAGCAATTTTAATAAAATCGACTTTATCTATCTTTAAATCATGCATCAGATGGTAGAGCAGCAATTTCTTTAAATGACCTTTCTATTACCCCCAATATAATTCAATTCCATTGAACTAAGGGCTGAAAGGAACATTAAATGCAGATGTTATATTTAGCCTTTCATATTCTCCCCTTGAGTCTTTAGTTTTATGAACTGACAAGTTATCAACGAATAGAATAATCTCTTAGTCAGCATACTTATCTCTGAGGTATTGCAAAAATTTAATATATTATTCAGTTTTAATAGAGCGAAGGTGGATAACATAAGTCTCAACCCCATTATCTTCACTGATTCCAACAAGGATTGCATGAGTTTATACCTTAACATTTTGATAATAAACTTCTATATTGCTGTACCTCTTATACCAAGACCTCGATATGAAGGTATTAAACGTGAATACTGCCTCATCAGCGTGTATGAACTTTATATTATGCTCTTAAGCCCTCTGCATTTAATCGAATATATAATTTAAATTATCCTTATAAAATGGAATAAAAATCATTAAAGTCAATCACTCTCTTAATGCGATTGACTGTCTTGTAAGATATTCCATTCTTTTTATACATGTTAGCTATCGATTAAGCAGAGATATGAAGCTCAGGAAATTGGCGATGAAACATCATAGCTCTCTAGGCCATAGAGAAATGAGCCCAGTATTTACTGTCTTATCATTAATTAGATAATCGATATGATGCTACTAGAATTTTAAAGGTTTTTTAAGCTTAGAATTAAGATTCTATCTCTTTAAATTTAATGCTAATAGACAGTGAGATCTCACAGTTGCAGGAGATTTATGGAGTAGCCTTGGCTATAGACGTATAATTCAGAACAGGCTGGAGTTATTCATTATATTCATCACATTAATATCGGAAATTAAAAAATAAATCTATATACTCACTGTCATAAATTGACCACAAACCTCGCATATATTCACTTAAATTACTAATATTTAAACATTAAACCCCTACATAAACCCTATTAAAACCCTAATAAAGTATGCAATAATAGTATAATTTTATTAATCAAAAACTCAATCAAACTACTGAAAGGGTTTTGGGGTTTTGATTGTTTTTAGCAGCTATCTTTTTTGCATAGACACGAAGAATGAACAGACGGTACTCTCAAGCCTAATTTAAATCAATAATGCAATTACTATTTATTCTAAAAATTTATAGTTTTACTATGCTAATCTTAATAATTTAAAAATATAGAAAAAGCATTTTAATATTAGCAACCTATCAACCTAAAAGACAATAAGCATAAGAAAGACATAAAATATTTTAAGGATTAAACAAATGCTATTAAATTAAAAAATGTACTTCAATTTAATGAATAATACTCAGCAGGTCAAGATTTGACTTATTTTATTTGTATTTTATTAAACACTTGCTATTCACTTTTATTGATAAATTGAGTTTCCAAGCGAATATTTATCATAAAACGTATAATCAAATGTAAACATGGGAGTAAGAATAGTTAAGTTAAATATAAGCACAAATCATTTCAATCTAGTCATTGAATATAAAATTTTCTCAATGAATTCATCTGATTCATAAATTTTACTTTCATATTAATAAATATAAGTTTTTCCTAAATAATAACTTATCTCATAATTAAATCAGCACAAATTCCC
>ARYC01012003.1:0-15172 GCA_000711775.1 Oxytricha trifallax | reverse complement strand
CAATTTAGGCGATTATGGTTTGAGAGCAAGACAATTGTCGATTGCAAAGTAAACAGAGAAGAGATAACAGTACTCTATGGGTTTGATAGCAGCGATAGCAGTTGATAGAGTGATATCCACTCAAATAATTGAAGGAGCATTCGATTCATTGCTATCGAAAACTTTATATATCAGACGCTGAGAAGTATAAGAACTGACAAAGATCTATGCAATAAGAAGGTGGTGCTATTAATGGATAATGCCATAATTAATAAGTATTCTGAGATGCTTGCGACTGCTCGTCGCTTCAAAGTCAACGTACTCTTCAACGCAGAATACTCGCCCTGGCGCAACCCAATCGAATAGTTGTTTGCATACATAAAAAAGAACCTCAAGCAGCAGAACATCAACAGCAAGTAAGCATACTCATTTAACTAACTTATAGAGTGCAGCTGGTCAAGCGCATCTAAGAAGTAATAAAAAACATGAGCGAGGATGATGTTCGAGGACTCTAGGCATTCAGTATCAAGAAATGGATACATACTCTGAGGTATGGCTTTGTATGAGATTCTACTCAAAAACAAGAATGCATCATACATTGAAATTTCTATAAGCGCTTATACCTAATGCATTGTCATTTTTACTGCTAATACTATTACTGCTGCTATTACTGCTGTTATTAATACTGTACTTAAAATTGATACATAATTGCATGAGGATCCCTGAAAATCGCAGTTTGCATAAGTCTGCTCATGCTATTATGAATTCTTGACGAGTGGCATCATATTCTGCTCTACTCCACTCTATATAGCAAATTTCTAAGCACTTAAGGTATGCACCAGAGGAGTTGAGCAACTTAAGCTAAAATTTGACAAAAGTTGGTTCCAAATGAGATATTTCAAGAATTGAATGGGTTGGTGAGAGAGGAGATGCTCTGAGCATCATGCTATCCAGTTGATAGGAATATAGCAAAAAACTAGCGAATTCGCAACTTCCGCTCGATTTTTTTGACCAGCTGAGATTAGCAGGTACTGCTGGAGCATTGAACTTTATGACCACCAAATTTTTCACAAAATTGACCAGCAACAACGATTTTCAAGATTTTTGACCACCATGCTCCAAATTTGGCCTGGTCACCGTATATTTGTGAAAAGTGACACATAACACTAAATTCAGAGTAAAAACTGCGATTTTTTGAGATTTTGACTACTATTCTGGTCATATTGGTTTAAATCAAGCACTCTGGTCACTTTTGTTGCGAATCTCAGTTTTGACCACTATTCTTTTCACTTTGGTTAAAATTATGCACTTTGCCACTTTTTTGACCACTCTGCTCAAATGTGAGAGACATGTATAAAAAGACAGATATTTTGACCACGAATAGTAAAGTTGGTCATTTTTACAGATAATATAGAATTTTGTCACTTTATATATGTTCCTAATGATGCATAACGACTTTGACCACAAATGAAAATAAAAGTGAGCATTTTGTAAAATTAAGTAGAAGTTTGGCCACTTTTCGCATACAAGACAAAACGCATAGTAAATGAGCAGTAAATAATTATATAATTAAATTTAAATTTTTATTTTTGCATTTCCCCGATTCAATTGTATTTTATCAATAGTTAAGAATTTCAGTGATCTTCGAAGGAAATGTTTTAAATTTCTGCAAAATGTTTTCAAATGTTCGCACTCTTTGAACTTATAGATGGTAAAGCCAATTTACATAATACCTACAATGAAAATCTAAAATCCCTGTAATTGCTGTTTTATATATAAAAAAATTATATATTAATTAATTTAAATAAAGAAGATTTAAATTCTAATTTTATTAGTATGATTAGTTAGAAAGGTCTGATAACAAAAATAAAGCGCTTATAAATAAATTTGCGAGTTAAAAGCATTAAAAAATATTAATTATATTATAAAAAAGTATTTAGATAATTAAATTTAATTTAATTGTATTTTTAAATATGAAATATAATTAAGACTCTTATATATAATATAAAAAATAGTAATAATTATATTTTAATTAATCAATTTTACATAATTTTTTATAGTCTTCCTTAAAAGATTTTATTTTTTGTAAATTTATCCCAATTTTCAAGCTATATTATAATTTAAATAACTATGAGTGAATGATGAAGCTTTATTTAATTAATATTTGTGTTTTAGATATTATCAATATCTCAGCATTAAACAAATTGGATATTATTTGGCCACATATAGATGAGTATTAGTATTTAGCATAGTCTAACTGAAAACTCTGATATAAGTCACATTATTATTATTATTACTTGTCTGATATAGATTTATAAAGTTAAAGTTATGAGATATCAAGGAATACTCAATTAAGTTAGTTAATTTCTTCATTAAATATACAAATTAAAATTTAAATTAACTAATAAATTATAAAATATATAAATAATCATTTTGTTTTAATAGTGCTGATTAATCTATAATAATACTTAAAATTAAAAATAAGTTTTAAGGAAAATTAAATAAGAAATAATGATAATTGAAGGTTTTAAATAATTAAATTCATTAAAGCTATAGAAAAACATTAATTATTTTAGAAAATTTACATATTATTTGAAATCAAAGAACTATTTTAGTTCTGTTTTGTCCAAAAAGTTTTGTTGCTATCCCACAGATTGCTCATCTTAGCATGGAAACTCTTGCTTATTTTCGTATTAATTAGTCTGATTTTGGTGATTGATAGAAGGGGGAGATGTTCTTATTGATTATAAGGTTATTATTTCTAAAATTTAGTTGATTTTTAAATATTTGTATTAATTAAAGTAAATAGTCTTATCATATCATTATACATAATCATAACATATTTTTATTTTTATATTGAAAAATTACGATATTATAAATTTTTAAAACAATCTTATAATTTAAATATTTAAACTTCATTAATTATATTTATTTACAAATTAATAATAATAATCAATAAATATTGTAAAAATAATTCAAAACAACAATTAAATCTCAATTTATTTAAAATATTTATTATTGTAGGAATACATTGGATTGTAGAAAATGAATTTAGATGAATTTTAATTAAATATAAAAATAATGGCAGTTACCAAATCTAAAGTGACTTAAATTAAAAAATAAATGGATACTTCGATAGATCTCTTAATTTAAGCTGGTCTTTACTATTGGCAATAATCTAAAATTACCACAGATATTTTAATTTTGAGCAAACTCAAAAAAAAGAATAATAAGTTTTTATCACTTGGAAGAATAGATAAAATTATTTTATTAATGAAAACCACCGTCTCATTTATAATGCGCTATCCAGAGTGTATAATATTGACAGGGTTTGGATACATTATCCACAAATATGACTGAAGTAATAAATAATTAATTTATTAGTTAATTCATTTTAATTCATTTTCCATATCGATTGTATTACTACAATATTGTAAATAATAAATTAAATTTAGAGAAATAATAGATTTATAATTAATAATTATTATTAAAATTAAAGAATATGCATGAAAAAGTTAAATTTAAAACTAATTTAAATATTTTTTAAAAAATATTATATCTCTCTAATAATTTAATAAAAATATCAAATAGTATTTACTATCCCTGTATTTAAATTTACAAGTAATTAATTTTGAATAGATATTATTATTACTTTAAAAATGAGTTATAATAAAAATAAATAAATTATCAATTTTTTTCAAGTTTTGAATGAGGATGATTGCTGAAGTCTCTATAAGTCATCTCTTTAATGTTATTTAAGTTCTTCATTAATATAAATGTCAGTGACATCCTACTCTTGATGAATCTCATCTTATCTCAATTAATTATTAAATAAAATAGTTAAGACTCTAATGAGACTTCAAATGTTTAGTCAATCAAAATCCTAAATCCAACCATTAAATTAGATGTTTGTTTATTTGATTTGTTTGGCACAGTTAAGGTCTTATTGGGGTTTTGTAATGAAAACTCAAGTTTCATGAGATTTAATAATATATATTAATTGAACTGTTAATTTCTTTAAATCTAATGATTTTTAATTGTATAACTTCTTCATTTCTCTTGAATCAGGCAGTATTTTGATGTAAAATTGTATCTTATAAGGATTACTTGGATAGGTAACGATTTTTCAATGCCAATTCTTCAATTCTAATAATATTTTAGTTTAAGTCTCCTTACCAATCTATGAAATTATTTGATTATTTCTTTCTAGTAAATTATTATTTCCATATCACTACAATACTATTAAGCAACTGCCCAAACATCAATCTAAATATAAGCATTGATCCAGAGATATCATTTCGGGAATTTTCTTGGGTTACCAATCAAAACCCCAAAACCCCTTAATGAGGTTTTTATATGTTTTTATTGATGAGGCTAATGTTGGCAATTTCAGTTAATTTTAGTTCGGAAGCATCACTTTCAATCTTTTAACGAATTTAAAAAGTATATTATGTTCATTTTTATATTCAACTTGTTGTTATCATATTTGCATATTGATTATAGCCTTTTTATTGAGGAAAGATATGTTAGACTTGTATTTTATCCACTTTAAATTTTATATAAATGATATCACTTTAACTAATTGTTCTTATAGTTATATATGTACATCATTTAAAAAACTCCAAACAATGATAAACTTCTTTTAGCGTGTCCTTTATTAATATATTTTTGTTCTTAGAAAAAAATGTTTGGTGAATTAATAAATGTTTAAATAAAAAATATGCATAAAATAATTCATTTTAAAGTGTTTGTTAGATTTAATTTTGTCATGTTTTAATTTTAAAACGGATATAAATAGATATCAATCTTTAAATTTTGTATATCTAATGCCACTTAAATTTTAGACACTAATAAGAATATTCATTTTAACCTTTTAAATTTCATTAAATTAATACTAAATTTGTTAAAATTTAATTAGTGCTGGTTCTAAATCCGTTAAATTTTAATTGGTACCAATTTATTAGAAACTAGATTTAAAATAATGATATCTTAATGGAAAACCTCAATGTGGTACAAAAACCAATTAGTACCATGAAGTAAAACCCCGTTACTTAATTAAGAATGAAGATTGGGGATTAAGAATAATAAAATTAAAATTAAATTATAATTGGCTGAAATTAATTATAATTAGGCTGAAAACAAATATACACACACTGATTGTTTTATTTTTTAGATACAATTATTCGAGCCAATGGTTTTAATAATTAGCCAAAACTTTAATAATTTACACCAACAATAATTTATTCTTAATTTTATTATTTTTTATCCCCAATCTTCAATCTTAATTAAGTAACAGGGTTTTATAAAATTAAAATTACATTGTGTACCTAAATTAATAAAAAATTGAGTCCCCTAGAATTATAAGAGATATTTTCATAAATTAAGCTATTTTAATAAGGTAAATAAAGCAAATAATTAATGTATTTTCATTAAAATTTCCTAGTTGAAAGCTCTCAACCATGAAAATAATAACTTACATTTAAACTAACAAGTATAAAGAAATTAATCAAAATTACCCTAAGCCCAGCATTACCCTCATCATCGATAAAAACACATATAAAACTCATTAAGGGGTTTTGAGTTTTGATTGCTTGAGCCAAATTTGCTTTTTCAAATCTTTTTGCTTTATTTAAATCAATGACTATTTCTAAAGGACAAATATTTGCATAAATTATTTTGCTTTAAATCTATGGAAATAAACCCTAGCTCATGAAGCTCTTTTACATCGAAGTTCATAGCTGAGAATATATTATTCAAATTCATTTTTTGGAAATATATAATTATAAAGATATATTGAATAATATAAAAATTCATAAAAAATTGAGAATTAAAGGGCAAATTAATTTTTGGGATGAGAAATGAGTGGGGGGAACCACTTTTAGAGTAGGAGTGGGTTGGTGTCCATTTCGGGAACATATGCCCACAATTTTATAATTTTCTATATCTCATTATAAAAATCCCTCTATTAACCTCATTTACAATCATTAAAAACTTTTAGAATTCTAGGATTCCTCTAACTTGATTTCTATGCTTGAAGATTCTAAACTGAAGTTTTCATTTTTTAAATAAAGTACTTTTAACTATTTTTTTAATTTAAATTTCATGCGGGACCATTATTTGAATAATGATCCTGCGTATCTTAAATCTAATGAATGTATTTAACTTTAATTAAGTAAATTTGAAAATTATCATATAAAGCATGCATGAAATCCTGATTGATTTAAGTAAATTCTTTTAAGAATTGGAACAATGTTCTTTATCTCCAAGAAATTGAATTTTTCCCTAAATATTATCACTTAGGATTCAAATATAGGTATCTCTAAAATACTGAAGAAACTATTGATAAATCCTTATAAATTCATAAAAACGATAAAGCAACGATTAAGATTCATGGATTTTATGGCAAAATAGAAAATTATTTCATTGCCATATGATGTTTAAAAAATAAATAAACTCACGGGGACCATTATTGCAATAATGGTCCCGCTTAGATTTTTAAATTTATGCTTCGCTCATATATATTTATCCATGAATTATTAAAATTTAAATCACTCTCATTCAAAGATGATACATTGAGATTAAGAAGCTCAAAAAATTTTGAAAGATTTTAATTCTTATTATTAAATCTGCAAATATACCTATGAGTATATATTTTTGATTCACTTATAAAAATTTAGGGGTTTGAATGCGCATTTCGAATGGAACCTCATTTCACAAATGTCGCATAATTAAGGTATATCTCCACAATGGATTTAATTTAATTTGTAATAATTGTTTACTATCAAAATAAAAATTATCAGGTGATCTTCTATATGTTTTAATCTTTTATACTATTTAGGACGAGGGCACTATTCACAAATATAATAGGTCTTAGTCCTATAGTTTCTAGTATTGAAAGATTTCTGTACAATAGCATTTTATCCCACAATTACTACTTAATACCTTCTTTCATTCATCAAGTCATTTATTATTAAATTTATTAAATAATAATTAATAATATAAAGATATAATCACCATCGCTGTTTATTGTTTGAGTTGTAGATCCAAACCGTATTCCAAAGAGGTTTTTGCCTAAACTATATTTAATTAGAAATAAAAATAATATTTAACTTAAATTATATACATTTTTTTGCATCTTGTTTTATATATTCATATTAATTTTAAATATCATCTCTTTTTTTTTGAGAAAAAAATTGACAGTACATTTTGTTTAACGAAAATTTGTCTTAATCACAGTACAAATCAGTTGCTAAATAAATAAATTCGAATTTAAAATATTATTGAGTAACTAGTCATGTCAGATTGATTTTGATGGCTTTGAATTTAAGGCAAATGTTTATCATCAGTTCTATTTTTGAAAGTCACTAAACTCTGGTAGCTGGGAAATATTAAAAAGAAAGTTTTTAAAACTTTAAATTATATAGTTGATAAAAGAACTTGATTTTAGTCATCACTTTGATTAAGTTGATTAATCGTAGGAGCATTATTAGTCAGCAGTAGATGGGGATACTAGTTAAAGGATTATACCATTTAAGACGAGTTTGTTTAATGTTCGCTGGGTATGAATGTTGAATAATTAAATAATTTAAGAGAATTTTTTTTAAGAGTTGAATGAGTTTATTTCTAAGTATATGCCACATTTTGATAATTCTGGACAGAATCTTATTGAAACAAGTCTCCAGTTGTCAGATTTGGAATATAGTACTATGGTTATTAATCAAGATACTAAATCTAGTGCTGAGCTTGATTATGTCTTAAATAAAATAGTTGTTAAATAAAGAAGAATCTGAATGTGAATTCAGTTTTTACTAATTTTAACATAGATTCAAATATTCAATAATTATTATTGTAATTTTGAATCACAATTTATGAATATATATAGACTTATTATAATTAACTAACAAGCTAAAAAAAATCTTTGAGGGTTAGAAATTTATTATAAACAGCTACCACATAGACTCACTATGCAATAGACATACTAATAGACTATAGATGACCCCACCTATTGCAAATACAATAAAGTTTTGAAAAATATACTTTTCTTTGCGTTTTTAAGTAACCAATTCCGTGGACTCAACTCATCCTCTTTAGCGCAGTACATTCGATCTGTTGGCATCAAAGAAAATGACGAAGTCTGTCTGAAACATTATATTCGAATAGGTCAGAGAAGCAAAGAGATTGTAAGTAATAGAAGTGTTTTGCTAATATGTTACTTCTAAATAATCAGAGTAGATAGACTAGCCATTATTTCAACAGATCAGATCAGTTTTAATATCCAGTAAGTGAAATGCTCGAAAAATTTGAGAGTCTATTGAAGAAAATTTTTTAAAATCTCTACACCAACCTTCAATTATGAGGAGAATCAATATGATTTATTTAAAACAAAACAAATTAGAATTTTTCACAACTCAAGCAGAAAAGCTGTTTACATTTTATCAAAATATTCTGTTGTATAACCAAAGCTCGTAACGCCTATATATATATATATATAGATATAGTTTACATTATTTATATTTTTATTATAGTACATTAATGCAAATTATGGGGGGGGGGGCCATATCTGAACCAAAGAAACAATCTTTTAATCAAAGGTTTTTTTAATAGTTTTAATAAATTGGCGTACTTGATCCAGGTCAAAATAGGATCTGAAAATACGTAAAAAATATTTTCAAGTTTGAGAGATTTCTCCAAAGCATTGAAAACGCTTAAACTGAGACTCAGATTTTATCATAATATTACATTAATTTTTATATTTTTTTCATAATTTTTATTCACATTTTTTACAATTTTAAACTATATAACTTGCTCAAAATCTTGTTAATAAGTTATCTTGCACAATATTATATTATCAAAATTGCTATTTTAAATTATTAATGAAATATTAAAGTAATAATATTGTGCAAGATAACTTATTAACAAGATTTTGAGCAAGTTATATAGTTTAAAATTGTAAAAAATATGAATAAAATTATGAAAAAAATATAAAAATTAATGTAATATTATGATAAAATCTGAGTCTCAGCTTAAGCTTTTTCAATGCTTTGGAGAAATCTATCGAACTTGAAAATATTTTTTACGTATTTTCAGATCCTATTTTGATCTGGATCAAGTACGCCAACTTATTAAAACTAATAAAAAAACCTTTGATTAAAAGATTGTTTCTTTGGTTCAGATATGGCACCCCCAAATTATTATTGTCTAAAGATCATTTTGCTATGAAATGCATTAGTTTTTTGCAAATTTAAAATTATTTATAAGTTTTTTTAAAATTGATATAAAAGTAGACAAAGAAAAAACTTTAAGTTATGTTTCAATATTAACATTATAAGTAAAAAATGGTTTTAATTATCATCAGATTAAATGTTATCATAGCCTGCCACTGAAAGATGTGGACATGATCACAAATAGATCTCCATAACTTCTAAATGGACATCAACGATGAGGTCTTTAAGGTGAAGCCAAAAATCATGTTGAATTTCACCATTTGGAAGAAGCAGGAGTTACTACAAATCATAATCACATTTAAAAAGACCCTAGAAGCTTTAAGGCGCATCTTATCCTGCTCATATAGGTGATAAACAGTCTTTAGCGCCATCGTTTATGTGCAAAAGCTAAAACTGTTAAATAAAAAACCTCGCCCTTAGCTGTTGAGATCAACAAAATAAGTTATTCAAGAAATTCAAGGGCTTAATCAAAACCCCAAAACCCCTTAGTGAGGTTTATAAGTGCTTTGATTTGTAGGGTATAGTTGGGGTCTTATTGGGGTTAGTAGAGAAAACGCAGGTTTTATGTGAATTTTATTAATATTTAATGAGTATTAGTCTTCTTAATTCAAACGAATTTTATTTGCTTGTCTTTGTTATATCTCTGGAATCTTGCTCTCTTAAGTGGCACAAGTATGTCATCCAATGTTTACCTTGGATAAGAGGGAGCACTGATTATTATCATCTCAACTATCCTTTTTATTTCCTTGCATACATTTTCTTACTTAATATGCTTTTAAGCTAAACAGATTGATTATTTTTCAAATTTTGTACCAAAGTAAGCCATACTTTCCATATCACTCTCTAATATAATAGCTCCGATTGCCCATACATCCCACTAAACAGAGCCATTAGTCCATTTCTCTCTGATTGGGAAGTATCCTGGTGTCCCAAGAACCTTTGCTAAGGTTACTATCTCTTATCTTAATGCTCTTTTGAAATCTATAACAACTACTTCTAAAGGGCATAGGTTTATCATAACATTTTCTGGCTTCAAATCTCTATGAACATATCCAAGTTCATGCAACTCCTTGACACCTTATATCATATCTGATAGTATTTCATTCAAATCATCTGGGTATCTGTTATGATTCAGATAATCTCTCAGAGTCATTTCATATTTCTTAAGCCTTAATGTGATATAGCCGTAGCTTAAAATGACACCATTTAGCTTAAGCAAGTTCTTGCAATCTCTTCTCTGAGCCTCTCTAAGAATCATGTATTCGTTAGCAAACTCATTTTGGTACTGCTCATTCTTAAGTAGATAGCTGTAAGGATACACCTTGTATGCATAGTCATCAATTACAATAAGTTTTGGTTTTGCAGGAATGCTTAATTGCAAATAGTTATCAATACAACTGCTAATATCAATTGCATTTAATGCAGGTATGTTCAAAGTTTGGCTTAGAAGCATGCTAATATAGTGTTGCCTACCGGTTTATTCATCAATTCATGCAGCCTCTATCTCTTGAGTCTCTCCTGTTAATCTCTTTATGACTCAATAGTATTTGATTTTCTCTTGGCAGGTATAAGCTTTTAAGTTTCTTTATCTTGAATCAAGAACTCGCTTAAGTAATGCTTTTGCATATGTTTCTTCACTTTTGCTGAATGGGTGTAGGACTTCATACAAGTTGTGCATTAATATCTCCCATCGACTTTATCATGCTTGAAATAGATCTTAGCTCTACCAGAGTGTATTTCTTTGATGTATCTCTTCAAGCTAGAATCAGTTGAGAAGAAATTTTAGCATTCATCACATTATATTGCTTTAATCTTTTCTACTGAGAGCTGTTCTTTTAACTCCTCAACATCTTCGATTAGCGTTTAAATACCCATCTCTGCTCTCTGCTTCCTGTTATTTATTTCTAGAACAAACACCTCTGATTCAAACTCAAGAGCTTTAAGCTCTGGTTCCTTTTCAATGTAGATGATCTCTGGCTTCTTAATTTAGCCAAAGTTTAGCTAAAATTATCCACTGCCAAGAGAGACTGCTTTGCGATTTAAGTTAGCCGCCATGTTTAAATTCAAATTTAAATTTCTATTATTAATAAGTGAAAACCTCACTGGCTATACTAACTTTGTACAGGAGCTGGGACTGCAACAACAATTGTTGATTCTTAGGTGTTAGACATCATATTTATACTTAGTTTATAACTATAAATTTTCTAGTTTTATGCTTAATATTTTTAATTTGGTACCAACTGAGAATAAATTCAGGTTGGTACTGGTACCAATTAGGTTTTGAACCATTTTGGAACTTTTCCATTAAAACTTCATTAGCTTAAAACTAGGTACTAATTAAGTTTTGGTACAATTAAATTGGTACCAATTAAAATTAAACAAATTTAGTACCAGTACTAATTAAATTTAAACAAATTTAGTACTAATTTAATGGAACTAAATTGAATAAAAATGGAGCTCCATCTCTGAAGTTTGTTACAGCTTCTGCCAGCTTTCTCCACGTATCTTACCAGGTTGACCTCCTGTAAGATGCCCATATTTAATACTAAGATTTTTAACAGTAGGATCCAGAACCCTATATATTAAAATTTGAAATTCAATAACAAGAGAAGGAACAAGAATGGAATCTATAAGTACTGCAATTAAGAGGGTTGAAGCTTAAGAAATAATTCAAGATTTAGAAGCAAGGAAGATCTCTATCGATACCACACTCATCATGATTAGCATATGACATATACTTAATCACATACTAAAGCGAATTAAGCTATTTGAGAGTAAGTTTGAATAATTAATCAAAATTGTATATTGATTTAATGAGTAGATGAAGCACGATAAAGTCTTAATTAGGTCAGAATATAGTGATCTTTTACTATCAGGTTCTACTGTGACTGTCGACACATCTTAGAGATCGGTGCTAGTTTGGAACCTGATCCTTCATGCATCAAAAGTAGCTCATCTTATCGTTGAATAGATGTAATCTCGATCACATCTCCATTTAAGACTGCCAATCAGTAGATCCTTAGAGAGGCCAAACCTCCATTTTTACTCTTTGATTATTAATAATTTTGATTAGATTTATTAAATTAATTAGGCTGATTAAAATTTTTAAAGTTTTAATGGTTTTAAAATAATAATCATGTTAATCGTTTTAATCTATAGAGAAATTTAATTATAGATGTCTGATTTAATTTTTTATTAAATGTGTTAAATTAAAGCTCAGCCTAATTAATTTAATAAATCTAATCAAAATTATTAATAATCAAAGAGTAAAAATGGAGGTTTGGCCTCTCTAAGGATCTACTGATTGGCAGTCTTAAATGAGATGTGATCGAGATTACAGCTATTCAACGATAAGATGAGCTACTTTTGATGCATGAAGGATCAGGTTCCAAACTAGCACCGATCTCTAAGATATGTCGACAGTCACAGTAGAACCTGTTAGTAAAAGATCACTATATTCTGAACTAATTAAGACTTTATCGTGCTTCATCTACTCATTAAATCAATATACAATTTTGATTAATTATTCAAAACTTACTCTCAAATAGCTTAATTCGCTTTATAGTGGGTTTATTCCTTCCAACGATGGAAGGTACCAAAATTTCATTCTTAAAAGCTATTCTCTGAGATGAGAAGAAAGCCTTCAAAAACAATGAAATAAAGTTGATAGATATACCAAACTACCCAGAGATTTCTCTCACTAATCTCTACGAGGATGCGATGAACGATGAAGAGTTGGTAGTTTATCTTCCTACCAAGAAACAACTCTCTAACAAACTTCCAGAAAAGAGCTTCTTCTTTGGTGTTCTTGCCACTTTAAGAGAGAATTATCTCAGAGAGATCATTGAAGAAGCTCACAAGAAACGCTACTCTATTTCTCATGAAGATTAAAAGAAGCAAGGCATACTAATAAGCGAGACCTGGCTCGAAGAGCTTAAGAAGCATCCATTCCTCTCTAGTAAGCTTTGACATATAACTTTGTAGGGAAACCTGGTACTGGTATATTCCTAATGAAAGAGCATGCTAAGATTCACAGAGAGAGGAAGTCATAGACTATTCATTAAGTGAGCAAGAGACTTTATAACATAAAGATTTTTAAAAGCCAGATGAAATGAACATAGATGCAGGAGCTGGCACTAAGAGAAGAAATATGGGCCCAACAAACCATAAGAAGAGGAGAAGAAGGAGAAGCCTAATCCCTTTCTGGGCTAATTTAATATGTGAACTTATTCATTCATTTAAATCTAAGACTTATATTATAAACATTCATTCTTCCTTCTCTCGCACAAACTGTTATCTTATCTATGCTTACTCTCTTGCAGCTACTCTGAATCAAGTCTACTGTATCTATAGTCAAGTCATGCATTAGGTGATATAGCAGCAGTTTCTTGTAGTGGGCCTTTATTTAACTCCAGTAGAATTCAATTCCATTAAATTAAGGGCTGTAAGGAACATTGTATACAGGAGTATTGTTTAACTCTTCATAAGCTTTTTTAGACTCCTTAGTCTTATGATCTGAGAGGTTGTCAACAAACAGGATGATCTCTTAATAGTTGTATTTATCTCTCAGCTTATGTAGGAACTCTATGTACTACTCTCGCTCAATAGAGCGAGGATGAATAACATAACTTTCTAACCCAGAGTCTTCACTAATACCTGCTAAAATTGCATGGGTTACAACCTTTACTTTCTAATCGTAGACTTCTATATTTATCATACTTCTTATACAAAGACTTATTAATAAAGGTGTTGAAGGTAAACACAGCTTCATCAGCGTGTATAAACTTGATGTTATTGTCAATAGCCCTATGCATTTAAACATATATATAGTTTAAATTATTACTATAAAATGGCACTGTAAAATCAATCACTCTCTTCACTCTGTTGATAGTCTTGAAAGTAATAGTATTTCTTCTATAAATGTTGGCTATAGTTTATGGAGAGATACGAATGTCAGGAAACTTGCGATGAAACATCACAGCTCGCTAGTCTAGTGAAAGGTGTGCCCAATACTTTAAAGTCTTCGAATCACAGAGGTAGTAAATATGGTGCTGTGAGAAGTTTATTTTCTTGCAGGATGCTTTCAAGTGCCTGAATTATAATGCTTAACAGCCAACAAGCAATGATACCTAACTGTTGAGGCACTCTGCACAAAAGCTTTGCTATAGTTGTATAATTCATTACTGGTTTGACTTAATCTATATTAATACTCGTACCATACCTAAGCTTAAGCAGTAAATCTAAATATTTCTCATCATATATAGACCCTAAATTTCGGTAATTTCTATTTCTCATTTTGCAAATTGGCCTAATTTCTCTACTAACCCCAATAAGACCCCAACTATACCCTACAAATCAAAGCACTTATAAACCTCACTAAGGGGTTTTGGGGTTTTGAATGGGCCTATTTATAATGAAATAAGTGTGGAATTTAAAATTTAAATAATGAAGATATTAGAGTATTAATTAATTAAAGTATTATTGTTTTGTATTTGATCATTATTTCTCCAAATTTAAAAATCTTTTGATTTTAATTAATTTTTACTTCTCTGCATCGTCTTTTGTTGATTATGTGGGATATTTGTTGCATGATTAAAAGGTAGGACAATGCATATATGCAATTTTAATTTATTTTATTTGACAGAAAGTTGACCGGAGCTAATCTTATTAATTATTAATTTATGATATTAAATCAAGTGAGTTTGAGTAAAAGTTTTGTGTACTATTTGAACCGAGGAAATTATTGGGAATCTATTATACGAGATTCTGAGGCTATATTTCATAAATTACTTAGATAAAGAATAATACTTACTTGAATTCCGACAATTGATTGCTAACTGATGAATTTCAATATTTATTATTATTTTTATTTATTTAATGGGCAAGGATTTTGAACAAAACTCATATTCGGAATGATAGGGACAAAAGTATTGGCTTAGTTGGGATTTGAGAAGTTCATAAAACGATTA
>ARYC01012002.1:0-13736 GCA_000711775.1 Oxytricha trifallax | reverse complement strand
CCTGTAAGCCAAAGAAAACCCACCTGTAAGCCAAAGAAAACCCACCTGTAAGCCAAAGAAAACCCACCTGTAAGCCAAAGAAAACCACCTGTAAGCCAAAGAAAACCCACCTGTAAGCCAACGAAAACCCACCTGTAAGCCAACGAAAACCCACCTGTAAGCCAACGAAAACCCACCTGTAAGCCAAAGAAAACCCACCTGTAAGCCAACGAAAACCCACCTGTAAGCCAACGAAAACCCACCTGTAAGCCAACGAAAACCCACCTGTAAGCCAAAGAAAACCCACCTGTAAGCCAAAGAAAACCCACCTGTAAGCCAAAGAAAACCCACCTGTAAGCACTAGTACTCTATAAAATGTGTAAATTATTGCAAATTAATAAATATTTTCATTCAAATCCTCTAGCCACAGAGGCACAGAAATAAGTGTTATTATATTTATCTATATGTTATACATGACCTTCACCGACAGATCCTGTGTATAAATGTAATATATTGTTGGTGACCATCATGGACAGACCATGTGAATAAAAGGTATATGTTTTTGATAATTATCATCGACAGATCATGTGTATAAAAGTCATATGTTGTTGGTAACCATCACCGACTGATCATGTGTATAAAAGGTATATGTTGTTTATAACCATCATCGACATTATATAAACATATGATGTTAATTGAATATATTAGTTGTTGGTGAGACTCATCGACAGTACATAGACAGATAAGGATAACTGAATATATTAGTTGTTGGTGAGACTAACCGATAGTACATAGACAGATAAGGCTAATTGAATATATTAGTTGTTGGTGAGATTATCGACCGTACATAGACATATGATGTTAATTTAATATATTAGTTGTTGGTGAGACTCACCGATCGTACATAGACAGATAAGGATAACTGAATATATTAGTTGTTGGTGAGACTTATCGATAGTACATAGACAGATGATGCTTATTTAATATATTAGTTGTTGGTGTGACTTATCAACAGTTCATAGACATATGATGTTAATTTAATGTGTTAGTTGTTGGTGAGTCTCATCGACAGTTCATAGACAGATAAGGCTAATTGAATATATTACTTGTTGGTGAGACTAATCGACAGTTCAAAAGTCTGACACCAAAATCCAAAGGGATAGCCAAAAATGAGGAAATTAACTGGAAAATTACGCCAGTCCTCAGCGAAGCGAACATTGATTGTACTGCACCATTAAACCAAAACCCTATTTCTTGAAATATGAAAACCCTAGATGAATCTTGAAAACCATATCAATGACTTAATAACTTAATTTCTTTTAGATAACCTGAAAAAAGGCTGACGCCAAAACCCAAAGTGAAAGCCAAAAATGAGGAAATTATTATCTTAAGCTAACTTTTAATTTTAAAGTATATTATATGTAGTTAATAAAAACCTAATATAAGTTTTCAAAATATTTTTTTAATGTATTTTCATTCACATCATTACATAGACAGATCATGCCTATATAATGTACTTGTTATTTCAATTTAAACATAAAAATATTAGATTTATATATTTCATATGTTAATGTACAAATAATAAACATTAAATATATATATTTTGCTTATTCAATGTACAATCTGTTGGTGTGAGTCACCGACAATATATAGACAGATTAATTTAATAAAATATACATTCTGTTGGTGCGAGTCACCGACAGTGCATAGACAGATTTATGTAATATAATGAACATTCTGTTGGTGTGAGTCACCGACAGCACATAGACAGATTTATGTTATATAATGAACATTCTGTTGGTGTGAGTCACTGACAGCACATAGACAGATTTATGTTATATAATGAACATTCTGTTGGTGTGAGTCACCGACAGCGCATAGACAAATTTATGTAATAATATGTCTATTCTGTTAGTGTGAGTCACCGACAGCGCATAGACAGATTTATGTAATAATATGTCTATTTTGTTGGTGTGAGTCACCGACAGCGCATAGACAGATTTATGTTATCTAATGAACATTCTGTTGGTGTGAGTCACCGACAGCACATAGACAGATTTATGTCATAAAAAATACATTCTGTTAGTGTGAGTCACCGACAGCGCATAGACAGATTTATGTTATATAATGTTCATTCTGTTGGTGTGAGTAATCGACAGCGCATAGACAGATTAGGTTTATATAATGTACAAGTTGTTGGCAAGGATGATCGACATAACACCGACATATCATTCAATTTAATTATTAATTTGTTAGTGTCCTTCACATTCACTAAAATTGCTTCAAACTATAACTTTAATATATATTTTTAGATTAGTAAAAAATAAAAGTAATATATGTTATTAATTTTAATGTATATATATAATTAAAAGATTTTAACATGAATTTTTTATGTAAATTAAATATTATTAATTAATCATTATTTTTTGAATTTCTTGATTGTGTGAGTCTTTACAAATATATCCAATGAGGGATTTACTACAAATCTGAAGCATCTATGAGTTTTCCTGTTCCTATGTTAAATATTTTCTTGCTTGCATATGGTAAAGTAAAATACTTGATTTTTCTTGGCATTTTAATAAATTTTTATTTATATTATTTTAATTTTTAAATTTATACTATTTAATAATAATTTAAATATTCAAAATTAAATATTTAAATTTAAATATTCAAATTTTTGATATATATACATTACTTTTTATTTAAATAATAATATTATTTTAAATGGGAAAATACGACAAGTTTTATGTTTGCCTTTAATGCGGAAAACAAGATATTCACCGATCAAAGAGGTTCTTTCATCCATGTGCCAAGAATTCAAACGACAGTGTAAACATATACGTTTTACAAAAACAAATAAAAAAGAAAAGAAATAAGAATATAAACCAAAATAGACAATTGCAGTAACTACAGATGATCATTATGGGAAAAGTAAAAAGTATTATTGCCAACTAGACATAGACAAACTTGATATACAACCAGTCAACAAAGATAGCACTATTATATAAAGAGGAGGTGTTTGGGTAGGACTTGCAAGACTTAAAGACTAATATTAGCTCCCGACAAATATTGTCATAAATGAAGAATTTGATGAAGATAACTATAACCCAAGACCATTCTGCTATAATTTAATTTATAAATGATTATTTAAATAAAGTTTTAAATATTTTTCAAATTTTATTTTTATATTATATTTATAAAATCTTTCAAATTAATCTTCTATTTAATAACATATGTGAAAATATATTGTCACTCACTAATCATGGATTTAAATGTGTCTTTATTGGTCATGTTGTTTGACCATCACCAACAGATCATGTCTATAAAAGGTATATGTTGTTGGTGACCATCACCGACAGATCATGTCTATAAAAGGTATATGTTGTTGGTGACCATCACCGACAGATCTTGTCTATAAATGGTATGTGTTGTTGGTGACCATCATCGACAGATCATGTCTATAAAAGGTATATTTTGTTGGTGACCATCACCGACAGATCATGTCTATAAATGGTATATCTTGTTGGTGACCATCACCGACAGATCATGTCTATAAATGGTATATTTTGTTGGTGACCATCACCGACAGATCATGTCTATAAAAGGTGTATGTTGTTGGTGACCATCACCGACAGATCATGTCTATGAAAGGTATATGTTGTTGGTGACTATCACCGACAGATCATGTCTATAAAAGGTGTATGTTGTTGGTGACCATCACCGACAGATCATGTCTATAAAAGGTATATGTTGTTGGTGACTATCACCGACAGATCATGTCTATAAAAGGTGTATGTTGTTGGTGACCATCACCGACAGATCATGTCTATAAAAGGTATATGTTGTTGGTGACTATCACCGACAGATCATGTCTATAAAAGGTATATGTTGTTGGTGACCATCACCGACAGATCATGTCTATAAAAGGTATATGTTGTTGGTGACCATCATCGACAGATCATGTCTATAAAAGGTGTATTTTGTTGGTGACCATCACGCGCAGATCATGTCTATAAAGGGTATATGTTGTTGGTGACCATCACCGACAGATCATGTCTATAAAAGGTATATCTTGTTGGTGACCATCACCGACAGATCATGTCTATAAAAGGTATAACTTGTTGGTGACCATCACCGACAGATCATGTCTATAAAAGGTATATCTTGTTGGTGACCATCACCGACAGATCATGTCTATAAAAGGTATATCTTGTTGGTGACCATCACCGACAGATCATGTCTATAAAAGGTATATGTTGTTGGTGACCATCACCGACAGATCATGTCTATAAAAGGTATATGTTGTTGGTGACTATCACCAACAGATCATGTCTATAAAAGGTATATGTTGTTGGTGACCATCACCGACAGATCAGGTCTATAAAAGGTATATCTTGTTGGTGACCATCACCGACAGATCATGTCTATAAAAGGTATATGTTGTTGGTGACCATCACCGACAGATCATGTTTTTAAAATAGAAGTGGTTCGTGTTGATCACTAGCATATATTAATTTAATAAATATAGGAGTTATTCAATTAATCTTAATCAATGGTCTTGTATATTAACTTATATATTTAATTAATAAGATGAACAACTTAATTAATATATTATAAGATAAATCTCGTATAATATTGGAAATAATTATTTTAACTCACATTTATATTTTAATATTTAGACCTTTTATTATAGACAATTAATGACTACATTTTTGTTTATTTAATTCTTATTACTATATAAAATAATTATTCATAAATAATATTCTCGATTTATTATAACATTAAATAAATTTTAACTTATAATTTATATATTTTAAAATATTTTTTCCATTAAATTAAAAGTCTTTTAAAAATTATTATTTTTAATAAATATTTTATAATAATTTTATTTTTTATAAAAATCTTCTCTATAAAAAATTTAAATAAAAAGTATATTATATTTGCCATTTTATTTTTATTAATCGTAATTATAGTTTCTAAGGATTTAATTTATAGTATGTATGCAATTTTACAATTAATAATTAAATACTTTGTATTTTTATTACATATAAATACATTATTATATTATATTTATAAGTTAATTAATAATGAAAGATATAAAATATATTTACCTAAATATGATATTGCCCATTTATATATTTTATATTTTATTATATTAAACTAAATAAAATAATTAAATTTATTTGATTATATATTATTTATATTTATTATTTTTGTTAAATAAATGGGATGAATTAATTTAATAATTAATTTGCAAATTATTTAATACTATTACAATTATTATATAAATACATATGAAATTTATAAAGTTAAATAATATTTATATGTTAAAAAATTATTAATGAAATTATTTTCTCAATCAATATGTTTATTTGTAAATAAGTAAATGATGGAATTCATCATTATCTTATAGTATTTATAAGACATCAGGTATCTCTTAGCAGTGTAATTTAATTATTTTCCTATCTAGGGTATCACATCTCCACCATCCATCCAAGAATTCTTAATTATGATGTTACCCATCTCTGAAGTAACTAACAAAATGATTGTTAGATTATTTAATTTAATCCATGTGGATTCCAACTAGCCCAATCAATTGATAATTTTTATTCTAGAAATCAAACTGCCCTCTAACTCCAAGTCTTTTAATTGAGTCTTATTATCCATGTGTAATGATTAAGTATCTTGGGATATTATTGTAATGCTTTTAAAGTGATACTGCATAATTTCCATCGTAACATCTGCCACAACTCTATACATCATTTTCTTGAGATTTTAGGAAGGCATACTCAACTGTTCCATCATCATTAATATCATCATCATCTGAGTAATTAATATTTTAAAAGGCAGATTCAACATCGTTGTTTTGTTATAGATTGCCACAAATAGTGCAATTTGCAAAGGCTGAATAATTTAATGAGAACAAGAGATTTTGATCAAAGTATCTTTCTATATCATATAGTTCACTTGCACTTTCTTAAAGGTGTAATGGTAAATCTCTCCTCATTTATTGTATTCCGTCCTATTATCTTTCATCTGTGTTGGCATCATTATAAACTTTATCCACATCAATAACTGAAAGAGCAAAGCATGCATCAATTAAATGGTTATTTGTTATTCCATTACCAACTTAACAATCAATATCATAGTTAAACATTGTGAAGAAGTAAACAGTTGCAATACTATCGTGTAAACATGAATTCTTATACCAACAAATCCATGGATAACTAGTTCTAACTTATTGTACTTATTATTAATCAAATATGTTTCTTTAATTAGTTGAGGTATCTATTTACATTGGTGAATAACTTTCTACTGGTATTATTAATTTTTTAGGAGTTTTGGGTATTTTTATAATTTTTCTTTTATTATCCTTCACCGACAGATTAGGTTACTTTACTGGGGTAATCTGCATAGATTCAATTGGAGTGGGTAATTCTGAATTAATTTGCATGTTTTCAAGATTTTAAGTTGCTTCTTCAAATATCTTTTTCATATTCAAATCTTAGTCTGCCCTTCTTTTTGATAAGTTGCCAATCTTTTAAAACACTTCTGGTTCTGGTTATTATACTTCATCTTCCTACTATTCTTAAATAACTGTATCGCTAGTGAAAAGTTTCTTGTATCCACTCTCTATTATAACATTTAAGTCAACTTCTCTAAGTTTTGTTTTTATAATTTGTAACTATAATTCGTCCATGACATTGATCTTCACCGACAGAAGTTCTAAGATTTTTTATACAACACCGACAGTTTATAAACGTAACTTTTCATTATCCCAAATTTCTTGTTTATTCTTATAAACTCTAATCATATGCTATGAATGCTTGATTGTTGTATTTGGATCGAAATCAACTAATAGAACACCGTCAAGAGTAGGACATCTTGAAATTGCGGTATAGAATTACCCTTCTCCAAATATATTTTGACAGTCAATGATTACCTTATTGAAACTTAATCCTTATGCTTTATGAATAGTGCTTGCATATGCTTCTACAACTGCAAATTGGTTTCTTTGTAATTTCTCTTAATTAATGTTGAAAGGAATTTCTTCATAATGTTTCCCTAAGTATTGAATTTCACCTGTTTTATAGTTCTATATTTTCAAATATGAGTTATTTGGCCCTATTTCTAATAAAGTAGCAAGTTATCCGTTGGCCATTTGAAAATGTAAGTCGAAATTTCTAGTAATCATAATTTTACTGCCAATGTGTAATTCAACTCTTTGTGGTAATTTTGTCTATGCATTCAGTAAATTTAACATATTAATATCTTTTCTAAAAAGACTATTGTGATTTATTCTTTCAGGTTCTTCTTGAGTAATATTGTAGTCTTCAGACTATATAATTATAGATTCTTCTCTTTCTAAAATGTGATTAACATATTAGTTATATCCATGGACTTATTCTTTAGTTGAAACAAGAATATGGTTTTGAGTGTCACCGACAACACTCCAACATGACTCTTCTGTAATATCTAATTTTCTTTATTCTAAAGTGTAAATGTCATTAAGTGTGTGCTTATTTGTTCTGATTCTATTTAATAATGAATTGAAGCTCTAATCTTCCTTTTATCTGAATTCTCATTAAGTATAATCCAATCAAAGTTCTACGTAAACAATTATCCGAAACACATACAACTATTTGTCACTGTGTTGTTGGTGAACTCATTTTTCTATTAAATTTGAGTTTATAGTAAGTCTCCACATAAAATAATACTTTTTCCACCAAATAATTTACTTCTTTTAAATGGATTTAGTGCTGTTATTCTGCATATGTCTTCAATTTTCTTGAAACTTGATTCTGATAATAGCGATACTTCATCAATTACTAATACATCTATGCTTGAAATTGTTTTTTATAGTTCTGATAAGGGGTCTATTTATTTGACTTTGTCAAGTCCTTCATGCATCTTCATTAATGAGTGGATTGTATCTCCATTTATGTTACCAGCAGCTATACCAGTAGTTGCTGTCAAAGCTACACTTAATCCTTTTAAGTAAGTGAGAAAGGCATGTAATAATTTTATTAAGAAACTTTTGCCATTACCTGCTCCACCAGTGATGAACACCAACAGTTCTTTCTTTTAAATGAACATTTTGTCATAGATAAAACTGAAGGCTGCTAATTAGTCTTCTGAAAGTAAATTATTTAGGATTTGGTTTTGAATGTATAATACTAAAACAGCTTCTGCTCGTGGATTGTAGTTGAATGTTTTTCTAATATATTTTTCTAGTTCAGTCTTGTCTACATATTATTCTAAGAATTTTAGTGGTTAAATGTCTTTATTTTTCTTTTTAGACAGTATATCACCCATGACATCTTTCATGTCATTCATGTCTTATTCCATTATTTCATCGACAGCATATATTTATCTTTATACTGATCTTATTTGTTCATTCTTAAGATTTTGTTCTTTTATTAAGTCTAAAAGCATTTGTTGGAGTCTTAATTTTGATATTTTTGAAACTTTCCACAACATTTTATAGTCATCAGTCATCAACGAGTCTTGCATTGGAATTAAATTTAAGAGTAAACATTCTATGTACCAGCTCTTGTGTTTGTTCTATTCTGAAAACATTCTGTAGGTTCTGTGTGGTTTCTTCTCTAAATATATTTTAAAGTAATAAGTTTCACCGTCACTTGGGTATAATTTGTTCACTGATAATATTATATCACTTTTTCTTTTCCAGTAAAAAACATTTGTAAACCCTTTGACAGCAGAATTACATAGATCTGTCGGTGTCTTTGGCACACGGGCATTTCCTCGACAATATTTTACATTTTTCAGAAACTCAAAAAATGTCATTCTTTCCTATTATATTGGTCTTTTTAAGTAATACTGATATGGGCCATCTTAGTAAATGTCTTCATCGTCACCCTCTAAGCTTGCAAGAACAATGTCTTTTTTCAATATTCTCATTTTATTTTCTAGTAAATTCACATAAAAGTAAACAACTTTAGGCTTTCTTATTACCATTTTCAATCTTAATAATATCCAAATTGCTTCACAAATATGTACAACTCCCAATTTCAAATGCTTTAGTACTTCTCTTTGTTATGGATCGTCAGACTAATATATCATTTTGGCTAGCATTCCTGGTTCTTTTTTGGTAACATATTTTATTACATATTATGCTGAGTCACTGTGAGTCATTCTCATTACACAACAACTAGATTACATAAATTTAAGTACAAGTGGGTTAAAAGGCACTACCATCCTATCTTCTTCAGTAATTCTTTTATAGTAAAATCTTCCATTTTCTGTTTTATCATAATCACTAAGAGGTTGTGGATATCCATATTTGCAATTTTGTGGTTCACCTTCTTTATAACACCGACCGATCTTACATTTATGAATCATATACTGTCGGACTAATTTTGTAAGTTCTTCATCATGAGTTGGTATTCTTGCCTAAACTATATATCCGTCATTTAGTCTTTTTTCATCTTCTTTATCAATCCATGTAAATACATGCAAGTGTGGAGGTCCTCTTAATTAAAATTCGTATCTTTCAAAAGTCATTAAAACTCTACCAAATATGCCGGCGTCCTTCTTGCCGGCGTTGATCATCTACATACACAGTCTACTTTTTAAATAAAAGTTTGCCACTGATGCTAAGGCACTGTTCCAATATCTTCTATCTTCCTTATTTTGGTTTTTGAGTCTTTGTAAAAATTCATCAGATTCATTATGTGTTAGTGTTGTAAATAATTATGGAAATGGAATACCATATTTTCGTAATCCTTCTAATAACATTGCTTCTAATTCCTGTCCTTTTGCTGAATAGTATGCTGAGCTTCCCACGTGCTTATTTGATAGTCTATGAGTCCAATAATAGGCCTTCCATTCTCCCATATCTTTTTATGATAAAACATCCTTCGCCGACAGAGGTTTTTCATGTTAATCTGGATGGACAGATTTTACTCCTCTAGAATAAGAAATCATTTATTCTTTTCTTTTTCTATCAAATAACCAGAAAATATAATCGTAATGGTTTCTAAACTCTGACCGACAGCTTAATAACTTCATTTTTGCATATTCTGTAATAGTCATTTCATTTTTATATGATGAATTGAAGCCACCTGTACCAGTTGGGAATAATGTTGGAAATAATTTTTCTTCTAAATATTTGTCACTATAATAAACTCTATTTCTTCTCAATTCATTAACTCCTTGGTCTTCTTCTTATTATATTTTTTCTTCCTATTCTTCTTTTCGCTATTATTCTTCATCTTTGAACTTTTCTTCAACATCTTTTAAAATATCATCAATTTTAACTTCGTTGCTGCCGATGTCTCTCAAATATTCTTCAAATGCTGCCAGTCTATGTAAATCTCCAATATTAAATAATTCTCTTTGATGGTCTTGTGTCGATGAAGGTACTAAATATATTTCTTTGTCGGCAGAATCATTTTTATTATTTGTCTAAATATAAACTTCACTTTACTGATATCCTCTGGTTATTCTAGTTTTAAAACTTTCATTTTCAAGTAAATCTTTTAATCTTTGATTTGTAGCAACGGCTTGCCAAACTTCATAAGTACACAAGAACTTTTTGTACAAGTGATTAATTTCTTTGAGTTTTTGTATTGCTAAGTCTATTTTGGCTTTATCTTTTGAGGATATATGTTGCATCCAAGTTTAATCTAATGCTAATTTATGCATTCCTACATCACCATTAAAAAGTCTGAAATGAGTATCGCCAGTCATCATTGTATAGTTAGAATTTGCAATATTCTGAATAAATGAGTAAATATAGCCTAATCTAATGTTTGCTTCTAAAGCCTTTTTCTTAATATTTTTAATTTCATCTGGAACTGGTATATCTCTTTCTGGAATTGCAAATGTTAATTCATTTTTTGAGCAAAAATAGCAAATTTTAAAAGTATTGACATCATCTTTTATTTTACTTATAACTTCATCAGCAAATTCTGGAAAGTTTGTTTATGCACGTGTTTTGCCGGTCAGCTGTTCAATAACTGCCCATTTATCTTCTTTGTGTAAATCTATTAATTAAGCTCTACTACCACAACATGCGCAAATATATTTTTTTATACTTTTTTCTAGTACTCGGTTTTTTAGTGAAATTTATTTAGTAAATTTACTAAACATATTCAAATAGTAGTCTAGGGTCTTTTCCTAAATAGCCTGATAGTGATTACTAATATATTGCCAATTCTTGTGTTTGTTGTTTAATATATTATTGTGAAGATCATTTTGTAATCTTGATAAATGAGTTATTTAAAATTCATTGATTTCAAAAAGATTTGATATAATTCGTTTTTCTTTCATAAGTTTAGTTATTTCATCATAGTTGTCTTGCTTTATATAGAATAATTTCATGATGAATGATTTTTCATTTCCTGAAATGATCTTTTTACTTTCATTCCGAATTCTGTGATAAAGGATAAGATGTGATGCATTAACTTCAAATGTCAAACGAGATAAAAATGCTGAAACTCCGTCACAAAAAGATTATTCACTCACAAGTTTGTCACCGACAGATTGCTCACCGACAGATTGCTCACCGACAGATTGCTCACCGACAGATTGTTCACCGACAGACTGTTGACCAACAGACTGACGAAATATTTATTCCAATTTTTATAGAATTACTTTTTTGTTTCTTGTCTGTCTGTACATATACCACATTACCAATTTATTTTCATCTTCCGAATATTATGTTAAAACATCTGCATTCACATAATTTTTGTTATGATTTTAATCCTTTACTTCCTTTGCCACAATATTAAATTTATCTAATACTTTTGATGAAAATTATTGGGTATTGAAAATTTCAATCATTTGATCATACAAATTATTAGCCATTATTTCTTAAAGATTTGATGAAAAGTAAAGTTTAGCAAGCGCATGACTCAGTTTAAGTTGATCCTCCATTTTGTAAATATTTTGAAAATCTGATCTAATACTTTCTAAGTCTAGACTGTGAACTTATGAATTTTCATCTTCCATATATTATTTGGTTGTGTATGTGTTGATTTGTTCTGATTGTTGATTTTATGACACCGACAGGGTAACGGTGTTTGTCTGTTGTTGGTCGACAACCATTTAGACCTAAGTCTAAAGGTTGCTTTCCTAAGCCCTCTACCCTTCCATCAAAACCGAAGTTTACAAGTCGGGAGTTTATCTTTCTCTTTCTTCCTAATTTGTTTGTTGTTGATTAAGAACCGAATCCGAAACAAAGGACGAAGCATAAAGCTATCCCGAAGACTATCTAGCAATCTTCTAGTTTGGATTTAATTCCTTTTGGTTGTTGTTTTGTTGATTCATTTTTGAAATTTTAAATTTAATATTATAATTATTTTTAATATTTTAAACTAATAAATTTCTTAATTAAATTTAAATATTCAAAATTCATTTTCATATTTCAAATAATATTTTAATTATATATTTAAATTTATAAATTATTTTCATAGAGTAAAAAAATAATTTAATTAATAAGAATTTAATACTTATCATTTATATTATCATTTGAAATATATAATATTTTAGCATTTAATAAAGTTACTTATAGTATGTTAATATAAAAAAAAAATAATTCAATAATAAGAATAAATTAAATTATTCTTAAATCGATAGCAATTTATATCTAAAATTATTTTAATACAATAATATAGTCAATACTTATTATAATGAATTTTAACATAGTTAATTTTCTCTTGATAATTATAAATGATAAACATTTATATAAGTTTCTAACATATTAATGACAAACTAATAATTTTACATTTATTATTTACAATTCATTTAATTATTATTTATTTATCTTTTTGATTTATTTTTTAAATTATTGAGAAAATTATAAAAAAATTAATAACAAATATATGGATGTTTAAATATTTTCTATACATAAACAATGAGTATAATAATGTTAATATATGTATATATAAAGTAAATTTAAATATATTATTAATCAAAAATATATTAAATTATTACCTTTTATTTAAAAGAAAACAAGTATATATATAGTTAAAATATAATTCATAAAATAATAAATAAATTATGATTCAATATTAATAAATTGAAAAACTTCAAATATTTAAAAATTTTTGCAAAAAAATAAAATATATATTATAACATAATTTAAAAAAATATAGACATTTATTTATCTCTTATCAATGGAACACATAAAATAAAGAAAAGTCAATATTAAAATCATAATCATTATACTAATAATAATAATGAAGAATAATTTATATAAATATAATATCTTGATATACTAATAGAGAAACATAGCTTGATTCAAAATGTTTTCTATAAATTATCGGTGATGCTCATCGACAGGTTTAAGGATTTATGGTTACTCTTGTTGGTGTATTGTCGGTGATGCTCATCGACAGGTTTAAGGATTTATGGTTACTTTTGTTGGTGTATTGTCGGTGATGCTCATCGACCGGTTTAATGGTTTATGGTTACTTTTGTTGGTGGATTGTTGGTGATGCTCATCGACAGGTTTAATGTTTTATGGTTACTTTTGTTGGTGTATTGTTGGTGATGCTCATCGACAGGTTTAATGGTTTATGGCTACTTTTGTTGGTGTATTGTTGGTGATGCTCTTCGACATGTTTAATGGTTTATGGCTACTTTTGTTGGTGAATTGTTGGTGATGCTCATCGACAGGTTTAATGGTTTATGGCTACTTTTGTTGGTGAATTGTTGGTGATGCTCATCGACAGGTTTAATGGTTTATGGCTACTTTTGTTGGTGAATTGTTGGTGATGCTCATCGACAGG
>ARYC01012000.1:0-14678 GCA_000711775.1 Oxytricha trifallax | reverse complement strand
ACCATTAATGGCAGTTAGGTATAAATTTTAAGAATGATTAAATAAATTAAAAAGCTTAAATACTAGACCTTTAAATTTGGTAACTTAATTTATGATATAGGCTCTATATATATTAGTACTTAGTGATTAAAATGAAAAGCTACAAAATATTAGTAAAAATTTAAAGTAATTCAAATTATTCTTTTATTTGTAAATTTATTATTTTTCATATAAATTGAAGATAATGATAATAATAAAAATTATTTTAATTATAAGCAATTTTTATTTTCGTTTCAAATTAATATAATAAAAAAATATGACATAAAAATGATGATCAGTAAAGCTATTCTTGCAGTAATCAGAATTCATTTTGATTATAGTGATTTGAAATTAATTTATTTGTATTCATATACATAAATATGAAAGTTTTTATGAATTTTGTTGTCACCAATAAGTATATAAATTTTTTAAACTGTTAAATTTTGATAAATTTTTAATTTTAATAGCAACTTCTTGATTTTAATATTTATTAATTATTTGTGCCTTTTATTTATTAATAAACCCCAAAACCCCATTAAGATTAAATAGGTGGAAATGAGCTCATTTTATAATTTATTAAAAATTACTTCCACGTTATATTTTAAACTATACAATAGTCTACTAACTATAGCAATCATTTATAGTTATCATAAATAATTCTTAACAAGTCAATTATTTTCATAATGATGAAGAAATTCAAAATGACTTCTATTAATATTTAGAAGTGAAGAAAATTTAGAAAACTTAATGATTCTAGCTGATGATTAACATAATACAGATCGCCCTTACTTTTATAAAACGATATAAATCTGAAGTGATGATTTCGATGTAAGTAAATTCAATTGTTTTAAAAACAAAATTATAGTTTCAATAGGTAATTATTATTTATTTTCTAAAAAATTTTAACAAACTCTAACAAAATTATAATTTATTGAAATATTTCTCATTTTTGACTGGATTAATTTTATTTTAATTTTCATCCAACTATTCAAGTATAATACTTATCGTAATATTTATATAGATGATTTCATGTTAAAATAAAAAAATGAATGATATTTTTTACTTCTTATATTCTTTATAGTAAGTTATATCTCAAACAAAAAGATTGTGTTTAAAAGTTCTAATATGCCTAAAATATATAATTTAGAGAAAAATTATTTAACTTATAATAAATTGCTATACATGTAATTTTTAAAAAGATCAATAAGCATTTGTAAATTCTTAAGTTTTTCAATTTTTTAAAAATTGAATTTTCTCAATTTTATGGCTATAAACTATTGTAAGACTTCAATACTCTTGATTTAATACTAACTATTTAATAATTTTTTAGTCCATAATTTTAATTTAAAAGTCTAACATTTTTCTATAATTATAGAAGTTTAAAATATATTAATTAGCAAATTTATTTTTTTATAATCATAAATAATTAATTACAATTAAAATTAAATCTTCTTAAATATGAAGCAAATAATATTCATTCACATTTAATTTTTATATAAGAGATTAATTTATCATTAGTATGAAATCCCCTTTGTCAAATGAATTAAGAATTCCATAAAATTTTTTAATCTAATAAATAAAAATAAAATATTTCTAATATTCATGGTATAGTCGGGAAATTTTGGTAGAAAGTCTAACTATAAATAAATTTACATCAAGAAAACAACTAAAATTTAATTAAAAAGGTTTTTAAGGCAAATTTTATCAAAATCATAAGTCATTTAGGATTGATAGATTTTTTCTGATGAAAAATCAAATATTCAAAAAAGGGCAAATTTTCACTGACTACTTGTGAAAATGCCCCTAAAACATGAACTGAAAAATACTAGTGTATGAATTAACAAAGTAACGAAGAGCTCGTTAGTATTAATGAACTAAAAATTTAAGAAACATTGGCATGTTTATTTGTTGCATTTGAAACTATTAAATTGAAGTTTTAGTATTATTTGACAAAGTTATATACTAAATTATCAACACTTTTAATTAAAGTCGCTAATCAAATAAAATATTATAACTTTATAGAGTTTGTTAGTGTTTATTGACAGTTAAATAAAAATAATGAACATGACTAAGTATATTATAGTATATTAGTTTTAAAATTTAATTATTATATTTTATTAGACTTTTTTTAGAGTTTGTTAGAGTTTTAGCTTAATTTATAATTTCAATTAAAATTATTAAACAATGAGAATTTTATATATATAAATAATTTGAAAGCAAATCTAGTATAAATAAAAGCTTATTATGAATAAGATTAATTCAAAATTTTCAAACTACTTGAGACAATTAAATATGGCATTCCGAATTAAATGGCAAAGGTAATCATTGCATGAGAATGACAGACTTTTAGAATTAAGCTTTATACATATTGACAATCAGTTTGTCGAACTGGACAACTGTAAAAAACATTAATGCTGGCTCCTATTCAAATTTGTGATAAATAATATAAAGTTGAGAACTCTACCAAACTCTCACATTAAGTTTTAATATTATATATCTATTTATTTTGATATTGAGCGGAACTGACGCTGTATTAGATTAAAATAACTAATAATTGTCAACTAATATTGATATAGGAATAAATTTGAAATATAGAATTAAAATAATGGCTATTAAATTTCTTGAAATCTAGATCAAATAGTGTTTGTTCAATAAAAATTGAAAATCTCCTGGATTTTTTCAATTCGTGGTATCCACTATCTTATAGAAGTATCGAAAAAACGCTATTTAAACTTTGCTGATTTACTTAATGAAATTTGATACTAAATTTAAAAATAGAATTATCTCACTTCAAAGATGCGATAAAATTGTAAAGTCTACTAGTCTAGCTAATTTTAATTTCAATCGATAAGTTTATTTTATCTTGGTTTCAAGAAATTTAACTTACATTATTCTATATTAATAAATAAAAAATGCTAAATTTAATTTTCAGAATATTAATATTTCTCTTATATTAAATCTTTTATTTTTCTCAAAAGATCTTTAATGTAACTTTATAAAACTTAAAGTAAATAATATGTGAATTAGAATTTTTACAAATATAAATAACATATCCATACCTAATCATACTTATACAAATTTAATTAATATCATTTCAATGTAGTTTGATTTCAAACATTGTCCTTCCTCTTTTTAAATTGTTTTTCCTTCCAAAAATCTAAAGGTTGAGTCGGTTTTTGCAATACTTAATATGAATTTGTAAATTTCTTTAGTTTAACCGAATGATTTCCCACTGAGTTTAAGATGACTCATTTCGGCTTTTGAAATTGAATAATTTTCCAGACGTCTCCCTTGACTCCTATAATGAAGGACTTGCTACAATGAGCTGATTATTTTCCATATCCAGTAAAAAACACCCCGTTTCTAGTCAGCTAAAACCATTCATCTCGATTCACTTTCCGATATCCATTATTGAGAAAGGATAGTCTCGCTTACTCCATTTTTAAGGTAACTATAGAGAATCATGATTCTGTATTTTTGAACTAAGTCTTATTGCTTCTTAGAGTATGTTGTTTCTCTCCATACAATCTTGAGTTATCATCTGCCACAACTTCAAGTCTCTCACATTACTCTCAAATGATATACGTTCTACATATGTAGTTTATATAAAATTTCTACTCTCTTTATCTGAATATCTTCATTTATTGACATTTTGATATTTTGTTTGAAATTTTTCTTGAAGGTCCCCTAAATATCCCCATTTTTTCTTCTATTTTTCAATATTTTTCTAATTAATTTCTAATCTCTCGTTTATCTGAGCATCTGCGTCCGTTGTTGAGGCGATCGTTGCTTAAATACGTATTTTATTGATAGATTTGGATTGTTTGATTATATTTAACTCATTTTTCATTTCTATTTTGTTATCGATTTTATGTTTTATGGTAAGATTTGTTCTAAAGATGGTCCATTAAAATCAAACAATTCCAGTATGGGCATAAAAATTTGATTTATTGCATCACTATAGCAATAATTGCTTTGTCTGTTCTTGTTTAGTATTTGAATTGTTTAGTAAATTTATGCCCAATGAGAACTATTGTTAATCAGGAGAGACCTTAACGATGAATATTTAAGCAATCAGAAAAATGCTGCCAAGTCATCTAAATTACGTAAAGCTTCCCAAAATTGACATAAAGATACAAGATCATCCTCCGCATTATAATAATTTCTGAGTATGGTTAAGTCCTAGTATTCAATTGACACTTGTATATTCCATTTATACTTAATTACTAAATTATATTTATTAGTCACTAATGTAATATCGACTATATTTGTTTTAATGCAATAAGTAAGGTATTTAATAATATTATAATTATTTTAAACTATGGATGCTTTGATCTTAGTATTTCTATTCATACTTATTGTCTATTTTATAGTAAGTAATTTAAATTTTATACACAAGTCATGAAGTCTTTCATCATCTTAGCTTCTATATGAATTTCATAATTTGATTTATTAAGTAAAAATAAAGGTAAGTTGTAGTATAAATGCGAAATTAATTCAACTAAATAATTACCTTTAGAAATAGTATCATGGATTGTAAGATTTTGTTGAAGATAAATAGAATTAATTTATGTGGTTAAAATTTTTCAGAATTTTTGGATAATTTAGTTAGAATTATTAACAAGTAAAACCGATGAGTAATCTAGCAATTTTAGTGTTGTAGTCAACCTAAATCCTGTGTAAATGCATTATTCCTATTATTCAGTTTACTATATCTCAATTTATCTAAACCATTATCAAAATCCATTTCGTAAATCACTCTTAAGATTCTTATGATTTATATAAAGTCTTAATTTATAATAAAGTTACAATTTTAAGATCGGTATAATATTTATACAAATTTAATGAATTTAGTTTAAAATTATATAGCAAATTCATGAATCAAGTCCTATTTCAGAAATGCTTAAAGCTTTTATTGTAATTATCAAAATATTCTATATATATATATTTTAGATGCCTAAAATAGGGGTAACTATGCATGACATGAGAGAGTTGTCAAGCAAATAAAAGGTGTGATTTAATAAGTATTATCGTAATATTTTAGCATTTAAAAATTAAATAGAGGGATACTTTCTCCCTGCTGATGATCACAACACGACAAGATTTTTAAAAAACTTTTTGTCAGGAGAGAAAACCTGCTTAAAGCAGCTTATCAAAAAACCAAAACCCCTTAGTGAGGTTTATAAGTGCTTTGATTAGTAGGGTATAGTTGGGGTCTTATTGGGGTTAGTAGAGAAATTAGGCCAATTTGCAAAATGAGAAATAGAAATTAGCGAAATTTAGGGTCTATTTATTATGAGTAATATTTAGATTTACTTCTTTAGCTTAGTTATGGTCCAAGTATTAGTATTGACTAAGTCAAACCAGTGCTGAATTATACAGTCATAGCAAGACTCCTACGCAAGAGTGCCTCAAGTGTTTGGTATCACTGCATGTTAGCTGTTTCGCATTTTAATTCTGGTACGCGAAAGCATCCAGTAAGAAAATAATAGTTCATTGAGACCCATATTGACTATCTCTGTGACTCTAAGACTTTAAAGTACTGGGCTCACTTTCCTCTTGACTAACGAGCTGTCATGTTTCATCGCAAGTTTCCTCACATGCGTATCTCCTTATGGACTAAGGGGGGGGAAAGTTTCCTGCACTCGAGGAAGTTTCCTGCACTTTTTTTTTATTTTATGTAAAATTTAATATAAATCATAAAATTAAATTTTTTTATGACTCACTTATATTAATAGGATTTTTATACAAAATAAAAGTAGTTCAAAAAATATAGTCTAACTTTATATAAATTTTAAAAGAACATATAAATTGAATTGAAATTTAAATAACAATTGGATAAAATACTTAGAATTACTTTAAAAATGAGAGGACAATATAATGGCTAAGACACAAAAACCAAAAAATATCAGATGAAATATGTCAAAGATTGGAATCTAAAATGATTTATTGACTAATTCATTATTAAATTAAGTATAATTAATTCAATAAAATTCGTTCAGAAGTTGCATTATAGTTGTAATAAAAATATTTTTTTATTGAAAAAAATATTTTTAAAAAAAGTGCAGGAAACTTCCCAAAAAAATTTTTTTATCATAAAACGGTGCAGGAAACTTTCCCCTTGTAGCAATATTTATAGAAGAAATGGTATTACTTTCAAGACTGTCAACAGAGTGAAAGAGTGATTGATTTTACAGTGCCATTTTATAGTAATTTTTTAAACTATATATATGATTAAATGGAGATGGCTATTGGTAATAACATCAAGTTCATACACGCTGATGAAGCTGTGTTTACCTTCAACACCTTTATTAATAAGTCTTGGTATAAGAAGTATGATAATATAGAAGTCTACGATTAGAAAGTAAAGGTTGTAACTCATGGAATTTTAGAGGTATTAGTGAAGACTCTGGCTTAGAAAGTTATGTTATTCATCCTCGCTCTATTAAGCGAGAGTAGTATATAGAGTTCTTACATAAGTTGAGAGATAAGTACAACGATTAGTAGATCATCCTGTTTGTTGATAACCTCTCAGTTCATAAGACTAAGGAGTCTAAGAAAGTTTATGAAGAGTTAAACATAACTCCTGCATATAACGTTCCCATATAGCCCACAGTTTAATGGAATCGAAATCTATTGGAGTTAAATTAAGGCTCACTACAAGAAACTGCTGCTGTATCACCTTATGAATGGCTTACCCATCGTTACAGTAGACTTGATTCAGAGTAGCTGCAAGAGAGTAAGCATAGATAAGACAAGAGTTTGAGCGAGAGAAGGAAGAATGAATGTTTATAAATAAGTTTTAGATTTAAATGAATGAATAAGTTCACATATTAAATTAACCCAGAAAGGGATTAGGCTTCTCCTTCTTCTTCTTTTCTTATGGCTTGCTTGGGCCCATATTTCTTCTCTTAGTGCCAGCTCCTGATCTTTGTCATTTCATCTGGCTTTTAAAAATCTTTATAAAGTCTCTTGCTCACTTCATGAATAGCCTATGACTTTCTCTCTCTGTGAACCTTTTCATGTTCTTTTATTAGGAATATACCAGTTCCAGGTTTCCCTACAAATTTATGTGTCAAAGCTTTATTGAGAGGTATGGATGCTTCTTAAGATCCGCAAGCCAGGTCTCGCTTATTAGTATGCCTTGCTTCTTTTAATCTTCAGGAGAAATAGAGTTGCGTTTCTTGAGAGCTTCTTCAATGATCTCTCTGAGATAGCTCTCTCTTAAAGAGCCAAGAACACCAAAGATAAAGTTCCTCTCTGGGAATTTATTAGAAAATTGTTTCTTGGTAGGAAGGTAAACTACCACTTCCTCATCTTACATGGGATCCTCATAAAGATTAGTGACTGAAATCTCAGGGTAGTTGGGAATTTCTATTAGTTTAATCTCTTTATTTTTAAAAGTTTTCTTCTCCTGACAAAGTATTGCTTTCAAGATTTAAATTTTGGTACCTTCCATCGTTGGAAGGAATAATCCAACTGTATAATTTGTTAATAGTCATCAAGTTATCTTACCATGTAAAGTTAGGTATCGATAGAGATCTTCCTTACTTCTGAATCTTGATATCATTTCTTGAGCCTCGACTCTTTTCATTTGATCATTGAGTGATTCCATCTTTGTTCCTCTTCCTATTAATGAATTTCAAATTATAATTTATAGACTTCTGGTTCCTATTGTTTAAAACTTACTATTAAATATGGGCATGTTATAGGAGGTCAACCCTGCAAAGATACGTGGAGAAAGTTTGCAGAAGCAGTAACAAACTGCAGAGATTGAGCTCCATTTTTATCAATTTAGTTCCATTAAATTAGTACTAACTTTGTTTAAATTTAATTAGTACTGGTACTAAGTCCGTTTAATTTTAATTGGTACCAATTTAATAGTACCAAAACTTAATTAGTACCTAGTTTTAAACTAATGGGGTTTTAATGGAAAAGTTCCAATTTGGCTCCAAACCTGATTTGTTCCAGTACCAAAATTAAATATATTAAGCATGAAATTAGAAAAATTAATAGTTATAAACTTAGTATAAATATGATCTCTTGCCCCTCAAAATCAACCTTATTGTTGCTATGGAATGTATTTTATAGATTAACTATGACTTGTTAGGTTATTAGAGCTTTGTAATAGAAATTTAAATTTGAATTTAAACATGGCTGCTAACTTAAATCGTAAAGCAATCTCTGTTGGAACAGGATAATCATAGCTAAACTTTGGTTCAACTAAAAATCCTGAAATTATTTATGTTGAGAGGGAGGTAGAGCTAAGAGCTCTTGAATTTGAAGCAGAGGTTTTTATCATAGAAGTATTAAATCAGAAGGAGAGTGCAGAGATAGGGGTTTTAACTTAAATTGATTATGTCGAGGAGCTAAAAGAATAGCAACCAATTGAAAAGATAAAAACATATTAATGTGAAGACTGCTAGAATTTTCTCAATCGAACAAAGCTTTAATAGACACCTGAAAGAGGTACACTCTGGCAAAGTCAAGATCTATTTCAAGCATGAAAAGGTGGATGGTAGGTATTAGTGCACGACATGCATGAAATCATATACTCACTCAGCCAAAGTAAAGAGGTATATGCAAGTGCATCACATCAGAGAGTTCTTGATTGAAGATTAACAGACTAAAAAACTAGTACCAGCTAAAAGAAAATCTAATACTCTTGAATAATAAAGAGAGCAATCGGAGAAAAACAAGAGGCAGAAGCGATTTGAATTGATGAACCAACCAGTAGGCAATACAATCTCAGCATGCTTCTAAGCGAAATCTATGAATATACCAGCATTAAATGCAGTTGACCTCAACACTTGTATTGAAAATTACTTTAATATAAACGTGCCTTAAAAACAAAGCTTATAGTAGTTGATGAGTATTCATAAAAGGTGTATCCCTACAGTTATCTCCTTAAGAACCAACAGTATTAGAACGAGTTTGCTAACGAATATATAGTTCTTAGAGAGGCCTAAAGAAAAGATTGCAAGAATTTGCTTAAGTTAGATGGTGTAATATTAAGCTATGGTTTTATCGCACTAAGACTCTAGAAATTTGAAATGACTTTGAGAGACTATTTCTATCATAATCGATACCCCGATAATTTAAACGATATACTTTCAGAAATGATAAAGGGTGCCAAGGAGTTGCATGAACTTGGGTATGTTCATAGATATTGAAGCCTGAAAATGTAATGCTGAATCTCTGCCCATTAGAAGTAGTTGTAATCGATTTCAATAGAGCTTTAAGATAAGAGATCGTTACTTTAGCATAAATACTTGGGACTCCAGGATACTTCCCAATAAGAGAGAAGTGGACAAATGGTTCTGTCTAATGGGATAATTGGCAGTAGCTGCAATAATATTAGAAAGTGATATGGAAAGTATGTCTTACATTGGTACTAAACATGAAAAGCAATCCATAAGTTTGGCTTAGAAACACATAAAGTAAGAAGATGTCTGCAAAGAAATTAAAAGCATAGTAGAGATGATAATCGTGAGAGCTCCAAACTATCCTCGATCAACATTAGATGATATCCTTGATCCACTACTGAGAGCATAGTCCAAAAGATACAATAAAGATAAACAGATAGAAGTTGTTTGAATTAATAGCACTAATACTCATTAAATATTCATTAATTCACATAAAATCTGCATTTTGTCTACTGACCCCAATAAGACCCTAACTATACCCTACAAATCAAAGCTTATAAACCTCACTAAGGGATTTTGAGGTTTAGATTACATAGAGGAATTCTTTGCTTAAGTAAAAAGGAAATGTAAAGAAATGGTTGTGATAAATGACTAAAAATGACAAATTTCAAGCATCTAAGCATAGTGAGAAAATGAATGGAGCGTGTAAACAAATTCCTTAAGAAAAAAAGAAGCAAGATTTAAAATAAGCGACGTCGATATGAACTTCAAAATCATTCTTTCATCTCATGATTATAATAAGAATTATTCAAAATCATTTCTCTCAAGTCTAATTGTTCTTGCACAACAGTAATGGCAGCTAACTTTGTTTGCTTAATTATATTCATCTATTTATTCCTGAGTCATCATGTTACTTTCTTCCTGCTTATTAGTATCATCATAATTTAAGACATGTGCCTTAAACTTATCAAATAGGCAAGACAATTCATGGTACAGCCTTTTCTATCATCGACTTCTCTGCTCTGATATCATCTTAAGCATTACCAAGGCCAACCTTTTGTCTCTTAAAATTAGAAATTGCTTACTAGAAAAGAATGGCTCTAATTCAAGTTTCTTAAATATATCGTACTAATATAAACCTTTGCTTTGATTTGTAGGGTATAGTTGAGGTCTTATTGGGGTTAGTAGAGAAAATACTGGTTTTATGTGAATTTTAAGTATATTTAATCAATATTAGGCGATTTAACTCAAGCAAATTTTATCTGCTTGTCTTTATTGTATCTCTTGAATCTTGCTCTCTATAGTGGTTTAAGTAAATCGTCTAAGGATTATCTAGGATATGATGGTGCTCTTACAATTATCATGTCTAGAATCTGTTTGATTTCTTTGCAGATATCGTCCTGCTTTATATGCTTACTATAGCTACACATATTAATTATTTCTCTTATTTGGTACCATAGTAAGACATGCATTCTATGTCACCTTCTAAAATTATAGCTTCTACTGCCCATACATCCCACTAAACTGATCCATTCGTCCACTTCTCTCTTATTGGGAAGTAACCAGGAGTGCCAAGAACCTTGGCTAAAGTTACTATCTCTTATCTTAAAGCTCTATTGAAATTGATAACTACGACTTCTAAAGGGCAGAGGTCAGCATTACATTTTCAGGTTTCAAATATCTATGAACATATTCAAGTTCATTCAGCTCCTTGACACCCTCTATCATATCTGATAGTATATCATTCAAATCATCTGGGTATCTGTTATGATATAAATAATCTTTCAGAGTCATTTCATATTTCTTAAGTCTCAGTGCAATAAAACCATAGCTTAAAATAACACCATCTAGCTTAAGCAAGTTTTTGCAATCTTTTCTCTAGGCCTTTTTAAGAATCATATATTCGTTAGCAAACTCATTTTATTATTTCTCGTTCTTAAGGAGATAGCTAAAAGGGTACACCATGTAGGCATATTCATCAACCACTATAAGCTTTGCTTTGTTAAAAACTCTTATATGCTAGTAATTCTCAATACAACCAATTAGATTAATTGCATTCAATTCAGGAATGCTCATAGCTTTTGCTTAGAAGCATGCTGAGATTGTATTGCCTACTGGTTGGTTCATCAATTCAAATCGCTTCTGCCTCTTGTTTTTCTCCGATTGCTCTCTTTATTATTCAAGAGTATTAGATTTTCTTTTAGCTGGTACTAGTTTTTTAGTCTGTTAATCTTCAATCAAGAACTCTCTGATGTGATGCACTTGCATATACCTCTTTACTTTGGCTGAGTGAGTATATGATTTCATGCATGTCGTGCATTAATACCTGCCATCCACTTTTTCATGCTTGAAATATATCTTGGCTTTGCCAGAGTGTACCTCTTTCAGGTGTCTTTTCAAGCTTTGTTCGATTGAGAAATGATTCTAGCAGTCTTTACATTAATATGTTTTTATCTTTTCGATTAGTTGCTGTTCTTTTAGCTCCTCAACATAATAAATTTAAGTTTAAACCCCTATCTCTCTGCACTCTCCCTCTGGTTTAATACTTCTATGATAAAAACCTCTGCTTCAAATTCAAGGGCTCTTAGCTCTACCTCCCTCTCAACATAAATAATTTCAGGCTTTTTAGTTGAGCCAAAGTTTAGCTATGATTATCCTTTTCTAACAGAGATTGCTTTACGATTTAAGTTAGCCGCCATGTTTAATTTTAAATTTAAATTTCTATTACAAAGCTCTAATAACCTAACTAGTTATAGTTAATCTATATTATACATTCCATAGCAACAATAATGGTTGATTTTGAGGTGCAAGAGATCATATTTATACTAAGTTTATAACTATTAATTTTCTAATTTCATGCTTAATAATTTTAATATTGGTACCAGCTTAGAAAAAATTCAGGTTGGTACTGGTACCAATTTGGAACTTTTCCATTAAAACCTCAATAGTTTAAAACTAGGTACTAATTAAGTTTTGGTACTATTAAATTCGTACCAATTAAAATTAAACGGAATTAGTACCAGTACTAATTAAATTTAAACAAATTTAGTACTAATTTAATGGAACTAAATTGATAAAAATGGAGCTCAATCTCTGCAGTTTGTTACAGCTTCTGCAAACTTTCCCCACGTATCTTTGCAGGGTTGACCTCCTATAAAATGCCCATATTTAATAGTAAAATTTTAAACAATAGGATCCAGAAGTCTATAAGTTATAATTTGAAATTCATTAATAGGAAGAGGAACAAAGATGGAATCACACTTCCATCAAAACCCCAAAACCCTTTCAGTAGTTTGATTGAGTTTTGATTGATATAAGTAGACTATTAGTTCATATTTTATTAGGGTTTTAATAGGGTTTATGTAGGGGTTTAATGTTTATATATTAGTTATTTAAGTGAATATAACAAGCGAGTTTTTAAGATACCTCACACAAACATAAGCTTAGTGTCATGTGGCAGTTCTCTGAATTTTATCTTTCTAAGATGATTTTTAATTGTTTCTATTGTTTGTTAATTCTCTTAGCTTGGCTTGATAATAGTTGAATATGCAAGTTCTCCGAGACCTCCATTTATTTTATTTTTATCGAGATATTGTTTGATTCTTTGCTTAGAATCTTTCTCACCCCTGCAGCTAAAGTAATCGTTTCTTGGCATGTCGCTCTCTATTATTATTACTGCTAGAGCCCAGATATCCAATTAAGTATCTCCATCTCTCCAATCCTCTCTCTCTGGAAAATATCCAAGAGTCCGTATACATTTCCTAATGCAGAGGCTTGCACTCTTTGAGCTCTGTTGAAGTCTATAAAATAAACTCTAAGAGGCTGAAAGTTCAACATGATATTCTCTGGCTTTAAGTCTCTATGAACATAACCTAGCTTGTGAAGCTCTTCAATCCCCTAACTATCTGCTATACTATCTAGCTAATTTATCTCTGACATCTATTGTCAGATAAGAATTCTCTGTAAGTCATTTCAAGTAAAGGAAGCCTGAAGGCTACATGATCTTTACCAAGTAAAATAGCATCAAGTTATATAATATGCCTGCACTCATTTAACTTTGCCTTTATAAGAGCATAATACTCAATTTGCAAATTCCATTTGGAACTTGTCATCAGCAAGGAAGTAATTGAATGGATATATCTTGTAAGCATATTAGTCATCAGTAATGACTGTCTTCTCTATTTTATCTTCAAGAGTGAGGTAGCTTTCTAGGCAAGAATCTAAGTCAATAGTTTTTAATATAGGAATCTTCATTTGCCTCTATTTTAACCATGATTTTATTGATCTCAGAGACTGGAAAGTTCTTGACTGCTTTCTTCATTTTAACTTACTTCTAGACTTCAAATCTAAGAGACTCCACTGGGATTCTTGATCTCTTCTTTTAGAGGAATCTATTCCCTGTAGGTTCATGAATAAAGACAAAACTTTGATTGTGCTTTTTCTTTAAGTGCACTTTGAGAGGTCTCTAGTATGAGAATATGGCTTCTCACAGAAATCACAGACATACTTCCCATCTTTCTTTAATGCTTGAGATATAACCTTGGCATATCGATGTGTATATCTCTCAAGTGTCTCTTATAAGTTGACTTGTAAGGGAAAACTTTATTGCATTCTTTGCATTAATTGTCAACTTTGGCTGGTATTTATTAATGCTCTATGGATAGTTGTTTAACCTCCTCTTCAATTTGCAAAGCCTCTTTGAAAACCTCCTACTTAACTTATATTTAAATATCAAAGCTAGACTGGTCAAAGTTGTCATAAGTAGGCTCCCACTGAGTATAAGCGTCTCTGGTCTCTACTTTTCTTGGTTGCTGGAATGTTAACTTTTATTGACATGATCCAAGTAATGCCGCTCTTCTTAATAGATTAGCGCTCATTTTAGTTTGCTGATATATTTTATTATAATAATGATATAATATACCTTGATAAACTATAGTAATCGAGTATAAGACACTCTGGTAAGAGTGTAATTTTTTAAGTGTAAGATAAATTTTAGATTAATCAATAATTTTGAATATATAAATTTGAATTAAGGACTTAAAATACCAAATAAGGGAAAATACACACATTTGAGAGGAAAAGCTAATGCAAATATTTCGAAAAGTATTTATTGAAATCTTACAAGATATTCTGACTGTGTAGATTCAGCGCATATGCGCTAAATTAAATCGAGGGCACGGCAGACTTTTTTTAGGTCGAAATCGCATTCTTAAATAAAAATGTCCCTATGGGACAATAGTGCTTTAATTGATAAATTCTTAATTAATAATAATAAATTTAGTAATATAATTTTAATTTTTAATAAAAAATTAAATATTTTAACCTTAATCAAATTTCTCATTATAGAAATCACATTAGTGATAACTTTTAAATTTAATGAATTGCGTAAATTTAAAAATTACTAAATTTATTATTATTAATTAAGAATTTATCAATTAAAGCGCCCTGTGTCCATATGGACATTTTCAATTAAGAACGGCTACCTGACCTAAAAAAAGTCTGCCGTGCCCTCGA
>ARYC01011998.1:0-12634 GCA_000711775.1 Oxytricha trifallax | reverse complement strand
TGTTTGTTGATAACCTCTCAGTTCATAAGACTAAGGAGTCTAAGAAAGCTTATGAAGAGCTAAACATAACTACTGTATACAACGTTCCTTATAGCCCTTAATTTAATGGAATTGAATTCTACTGGAGTTAAATCAAGACATACTACAAGAAGCTGCTGCTGTATCATCTTATGCATGACTTGCCCATCGATACAGTAGACTTAATTCAAAGCAGCTGTAGAGAGTGAGCGTAGATAAGACAACAGTCTGTGCGAGAGAGGGAAGAATGAATGTTTATAAATAAGTTTTAGATTAAATGAATGAATAAGTTCACATATTAAACTAACCCATAAAGTGGTTTAGCTTCTCTTTCTTCTCCTTTTCTTATGGCTTGCTTGGGCCCATATTTCTTCTCTTAGTGCGAGCTCCTGCATCTATCTTCATTTCATCTGGTTTTTAGACATCTTTATAAAGCCTCTTGCTCACCTCATAAATTGTCTGCGACTTTCTTTCTCTATGAACCTTTACATTCTCTTTCATAAGATATATGCCAGTGCCAGATTTTCCTACAAAGTTATATGTCAAAGCTTACTTGAAAGATAAGGATGCTTCTTAAGTTCCTCTAGCCAAGCTGAGCTTATTAGAATGCCTTATTTTTTCTAGTCTTCATAGAGAGATAGAATATCGTTTCTTATGTGCTTCTTCAATTATTTCTCTGAGATACTCCTCTTTTATTGTACCAAGAACACCAAAGAAAAAGTTCCTCTCTGGTAGTTTATTAGAGAGTTGCTTCTTGGTAGGAAGGTAAACTACAACTTCCTCATCTTACATGGCACCCTCATAAAGATTAGTGACTGAAATCTCAGGGTAGTTAGGAATTTCTATTAGTTTAATCTCTTTATTTTTAAAAGCTTTCTTCTCCTCGCAAAGTATTGCTTTCAAGAATGAAATTTTGGTACTTTCCATCGTTAGAAGGAATAAGCCAACTGTTTAAGTTGTTAATAGTCGTTAAGTTATCTACCATGTAAAGTTAAGGTATCGATAGAGATCTTCCTTACTTCTGAATCTATAGATCATTTCTTGAGCCTCGACTCTTTTCATTTGATCATTGAGTGATTCCATCTTTGTTCCTCTTCCTATTAATGAATTTCAAATTATAATTTATAGACTTCTGGATACTAATTGTTTAAAAACTTACTATTAAATATGGGCATCTTATAGGAGGTCAACCCTGTAAAGATACGTGGAGAAAGTTCGCAGAAGCTGCAGCAAACTTCAGAGATGGAGCTTCATTTTTATCAATTTTGCTCCATTAAAATTAGTACTAAATTTGTTTAAATTTAATTAGTACCGGTACTAAATCCGTTTAAGTTTAATTGGTACCAATTTAATAGTACCAAAATTTAATAAGTTCCTAGTTTTAATCCAGTGACGTTTTAATGGAAAAGTTCCAATCTGGTTCAAAACTTAATTGGTACCAGTACCAACCTGAACTTTATCTGAGTTGGTACCAGAATCAAAATTATTAAGAGTAAAATTATAGTCATAAACTGAGTGTAAATATTAGAGCTTAGATCAAACCATCATTAATGCTGTTGCAACTCCTATATAGTCCAGATATAGCTATAGAGGTTTCAAGAGCTTTCTAATAGAAATTTAAATTTGAATTTAAACATGTCGGTCAACTTAAATCGTAGAGCGGCATTTTTAGGAGCAGGTCAATCAATGCTCAACTTTGGCTCCACTTAAAAGCCTGAAATAATTTATGTTGAGAGGGAGGTAGAGCTAAGAGCTCTTGAATTTGAAGCAGAGGTTTTTATCATAGAAGTATTAAACCAGAGGGAAAGTGCATAGATAGTGGTTTAAACTTAAATTGATTATGTTGAGGAGCTAAAAGAACAGCAACCAATCGAAAAGATAAAAACATATTAATGTGAAGACTGCTAGAATCATTTCTCAACTGAACAAAGCTTGAAGAGACACCATAAAGAGGTACACTCTGGCAAAGCTAAGATCTATTTCAAGCATGAAAAGGTAGATGGTAGGTATTAGTGTACGACATGCATGAAATCATATACACACTCAGCTAAAGTTAAAAGGCATATGCAAAAGCATCACCTCAGTGAGTTCTTGATTGAAGATTAAGAGACTAAAACTAGTGCCAGCTAAAAGAAAATCTAATACTCTTGAGTCATAAAGAGAGCAGCAAGAGAGATTCAAGAGACAGAAGCGATATGAATCGATGAACCACAGCAGGTAATACAATTTTAGCATGCTTCTAAGCGAAGCCTATGAATATACCTGCATTAAATGCAGTTGATCTCAGCACTTGTATTGAAAACTACTTGAATATAAACGTGCCTGCAAAAGCAAAGCTCATAGCAGTTGATGAGTATGCATACAAGGTGTACCCTTTTAGCTATCTCCTTAAGAACGAGCAATACTAAAATGAGTTTGCTAACGAATATATGATTCTTAGAGAGGCATATAGAAAAGATTGCAAGAACTTGCTTAAGCTAGATGGTGTCATTTTAAGCTATGGTTTTATCGCACTGAGATTTAAGAAATATGAAATGACTTTGAGAGATTATTTATATCATAACAGATACCCAGATGATTTGAATGATATACTATCAGATATGATAAAGGGTATCAAGGAGTTGCATGAACTAGGATAAGTTCATAAAGATTTGAAACCTGAAAATGTAATGCTGAACCTTTGCCCTTTAGAAGTCGTAGTTATCGATTTCAATAGAGCCTTAGGATAAGAGATAGTAACTTTTAGCAAAGGTTCTTGGCACTCCTGGCTACTTCCCAATAAGAGAGAAGTGGACGAATGGATCAGTTTAGTGGGATGTATGGGCAGTAGCTACTATAATTTTAGAGAGTGACATGGAATGCATGTCTTACTATGGTACCAAATAAGAGAAATAATCAAAAAGTTTAGCAAGTAAGCATATAAAGCAGGACGATATCTGCAAAGAAATCAAACAGAATGTAGACATGATAATTGTAAGAGCACCATCATATCCAAGATAATCCTTAGACGATTTACTTGAACCACTATAGAGAGCTAGATTCAAGAGATACAATAAAGACAAGCAGATAAAATTTGTTTGAGTTAAATCGCCTAATAATTATTAAATATACTTAAAATTCACATAAAACCTGCACTTTCTCTACTAACCCCAATAAGACCCCAACTATACCCTACAAATCAAAGCACTTATATACCTCACTAAGTGGTTTTGGGGTTTTGAATGTATATTGAATAAATTTCAACAGTGATTTTCTTCTGAGCGAGTTCTTAAATCTTATAAAATGAATTTGTTATTTATGATTATTCTTAAAAAGGATCCTTAATATTTTGATAAAAATAATTTTAATAAAATTTCTTTTATTATAATAGATTCATTATTGCTTTCAATAATAATAAAATTTAATTAATTAACTACTTCGTTATTACACCCAGGAAACTTAATACATTATAGATTTATTGAGCATATAGACGTCCTTAAAACTTGAACTTACAAAAATAAACAATAATCTAAACAGTATTATGCTATTTAAATCAACATTTGTAGAAAAATTAACCGAAAGATATCATGCATTTTACTGCATGAGTTTAATTGCTATTGTGATCTATAAATTATGGTATAGATAGCCTTATAAGAAATTAAATGATATTTATTTTTTAATATAGGTTATCTTATGATAATGAAAATTAATGAATTAAGAAATTGATCTATTTTGTTTTACATTTTAGGATAATAGTTTAATGCATTAGATTCTAATTCACATGCTTTAAATGAAATCTCTGACTGATATATTAATTAAAGTTTATGATGTAGAGAAATCAATAAAATAATTAACTGAAAAAATGGCCTGATACTAATAATAAACTATTATATGCATTAATTCTTATATAATTATTTAAGCAGTAATTTATCATCCTTTATTAAAACTAATTTTTTTAATTAATTAATATTAAATATATAATTATTTATTTTCCAAATGATTAAGCTACAAGTCTTTGAGTAAATAATCTTACTCATGCTACCAATTCACTTTTAATATCTTCCTAAGCAAGCTTGCCTAGGTTTATTCAACTATCTCAGTGTCTTACCCTTTTCAGTGCCTTCAAATATATGCTTGGTCTGTAAATCTAGTTAAGTATCAGATTGATGGTTAACTTGGGTGATTATTAACTCACATGCTACTCAATCAGAGTATACCGGGGAATTCTTTCGGAATTGCTTCTTATTTAAATTATTAAAGTAAATCCTGGAATAATAGTTTTGTTTAAGTTTAAACACCAGCTCCAATTGCATGAAGAAGCCTCTTTAATATATAGTATTAACAATGATCGTTGTTTTGTTCATGTTCCAGCAGCTGCTAGCATTGTGTTCTTTATTCAGAAGTGTTACTAAGTTATTACTCTTTAATAATCAATTATTGTTGAAAACTTATATAAAAATATAAATATATAAGTAGAACGGATAAATTTATTAGAGTTATCTAATAAGAGCAGAGAAGAATTAAAACAAAATTAGTTGTTTATCTTATTGAAACTAACTCTAACCAAACAAGCGTGAAAGCCTTAACACTAATTATAAAAATTAAGCATTTTATGTGACTTCTCATTTTAAATGGATATATTCATATGGGAAAAACAACATTAAATATAATAATTATGAATTTTTAAATAATAATTATATATAAATTCTCATAAACATATCAAAAGTTAATGATTATAGCTTTTTTAAAGTGGTAATGTCTTGATTAATTTCATCAAGTATAGAAGTAGGAATTATTTTTATGAAAATATTATTTAAATAATGATTTGATTTGGAAAAACCTATATATAATATAAATATATCATTCTTATTATTATACTAACCTTTATCAGAGGTGGAGATAGAGTATATCTATTGCTTTTATTATATTTTCAATTAGTTTTGTTTATTCATTCATATAAAAGCAATAACATTATATTTAATTCCAACATAATGCTATTATTTAATTTATTGTTGATTTTATTGAGAAAGTCACTCTTCCACATTTTACTTTAAACTAAAAATGCTAATTAATAATATCCATCATTTTATTCATTGATTTTATTTTTATCTTGAGTAGACTCTCCACATAAATTAATCTGTTTAAATTAATGCTTTAAATCAACTACTAATCGTGTTTATCACTCATCTCTTTGCAGTTGCTAGTTTCCATAATTTTAATTGCTACAGATACGATAAGTGTTAATTCTATTTATAGTTTTCCTCAAGCTCTGGCCTCTTCTTCTGTTGTTTAAATCATCACAAAAATAGCAGCTATTCTGTTTATTCCTTTACTGCAACTGCCTTGGTTACTATTGTGGGGTTTGCTCTTTGGTTTAGATATAATTTTCTTTGATAATTTATTCCCAAATTTAGTCTTGATCCATCATTAAAGTTGATAATTATTTTTTGTCCAATTCATAAAATATATTAGTTTAATAATGAATTATAGGAGTAAATATCAAGTTAATTTATAACGAGAAAATTGTTTTTGTTTTTAATCAATGGCTTTACTACTTCAAGTAAAATTACTATCGTTGAGAAACACAGCTTAAAGGCCAATCTATTGCTCTCTATTATTGATATATCAATTAAACTATTACCCATCAAAGTTATTAATTAACTTTTTCACTTAATATAAATGAAAATAATAAAAAATTTCTCAATAATTATCAATTTATCTACTGTTTCTGTTCATTTGGTTGGAGGACTTCCCTTGTAAAAATCATAACTTTACTAAATCACAATGTTAGTTTTATATAATAAAAAGTTAATTAAATAAATTACTTTTTTATTCATCGATTTTGCTAGCAATTTAAAAAGTAAATTCTTTTTAAAAAATTAGGTATATCTATAAAGAATTTTAGAGGTGCCTTTAACTTCTAAAAGAAGTCAGCCTCCTCGACATTTTGTTATTTATTAGGAATATTAAAGATTTCTCTAAACACTAATCTTAAATTATATAGGATTTAAAAATTGTAACTGTAATTAAAATTTATGATTGTAATTATTTAACTTTGTATGAGTTAATACCTTATGTAATAAAGGGATAAAGTTAATTTATTAAAAAATGCTGAACATATATTATTTTTAGTTTTTATGTAAAAAATATATCCATTTTAACAACTTTGTAGGTAATATCTAAAAGAACTAAATTCATGATTGTTAATTTGTATATTACTTTTTCATCAGTTTCTTTTATAAACCTATATATCTTTAAATATCCTCATCTAATTTTTAATAAATTTGACAGTCATTTTGATTGATATAGCTATCTAAAATCATATTTAATTTTATTATAAGATAATTTTTCATCATCAATAAAAACAGAAGATTCGTAGTAGCGGTTGTTCTATTCATAGAACATTGATATAAAAATAAAAATAATATGATAAGAATTAATCATAGTCTATAATCGAATTAATAAATAAAAAAATAATTAAAAATTAAATTTGGAAAATTAATAAACGAAGATAGATCTAATTTTATTTTAATACTTTAATACTCTTTCAGTAATACAATAATGACTTGAAGGGGACAGGATGGAGCTCAAGCAAAGAAAAGAAATAAAAAAATAAGTAAAAATGATTCATGCAGATGGAAATTTATACGAAAGTAAATGGAAAAATAGCCAAGCTGTTCTGTTATTTCCATTACTTTTTAAATTAATACTAATAAATTAGTAGATGCAGTAAATAACTTTAGGGAAATTTATAATTGAGTAGAATATAAATCAGAAACTAAAATTGTGAAATCTGAGTTTTAGTCTGATGCCAGGCATATTTTGCAGTTCCCCGCTCATTCATCTGGTTCTCTTTACATTGCATCACTCTATTGTTTGGTCTCAACCTTGCCTTCTTCCAATGCTAGTTCTTCGTGGGTTCCCCCTCCGCTGGTTGTCAATGGCCTTATCGCTATCCTTAATGGAGGTGTGTTGGTAGTCTCTCTAATTCTGCGTTTCTGTGCCTTCACTAAATAAGCATCTATCCACCTAAACATTTTCATCTAATTCTCTAAGCTACTCTTTGTCCTAGTTGAATAGCTTTCCAGTTCGGACTGCCACTCATTTCTCTGTACTATCTCTTCCCACCCATCTTCTCGGAGGTTTTAATTTATCAACTCCGTTTCCATTCCGTTATTTGCTAATTACCATATTAGTGAGCTCTTTTTAAAAATGTTTACCTCAGCTTCTTCCTCTCTTACAGAGTGTCATGATTTCACAATCTCCATTTTTGTGAATCCCAATTCTAGGTTGAACATAAAATAGTATCTCTGTGATCTTAACCAATCATTTGAGAAGATTTAGAAGATCGGCTCCCCTTAGAGTTCAAGAGCTAGGTGGTTTGCGATTATGATTGCCATCACTCCGCAATCTGCTGGCTCTGATACTTGATTTTTATCAATTTTAGTGACTAGTTTCTTAACATCAAATTCTCTTCCCACTGTATCTTTCACCCTATCATTGAGCTGGTCCAAGTGCTTTTAGAGTACAGCTAAGCTCCCGATCTTAACTTCTTGTGTCATAGATCTCCACCTCTCTGGAGTCCTTCTCTATCTTGAATATCAGCCAATTCTGACATTTTCTCACATTGCTTTGACAACACAATAGGATAATTATAGTGGATATCTCTACTAATAAATTATTAAATTATTAATTTTAAATTTAAATTAAAGTCTTTCACTTATTTTTATTAATACTTTCTTTGCATATTTTTAAACTAATGGCGTATTATAAATGTATTAAAATGTAAAAAAACATAATTTCAATAGGATTATTCAAAGACTTTGAGATTACGAGTGAGCGAATGAATAAGCACGTTCAAATAGTTAAATAAAAATAGTATAAATAACATAATAAAAGGTAGTAAACTTTAAAGTTAAAATATCAAACCTTATACTTCCTGAGAAAAAGTACCTTTAACATTAGAATAAGCTTAATTGTGACTCTGTTAGGATTTCACTAACAGATAAATATGTAAAGAAGGTAAATTTTACACGCTTATAATATTTTGAATTTCCAAAAACGAAATTGTAAACATTATGAAAATCGATTTAATATAATTAAATGATTGTTATTGAATTGTCTTAATAATTTTACCATTCTATTTGAAATCTTGCAACTAGCATTAGAGCACGGACTAAAAGAACAATAATTATAGATTCAGAATTCATAAAATTCACTAAGTATTAATCAATTTGAATTCTATAAGTTATATTATCTCGAGCACGTCTCATATTACTTAAAATCATCAAGAAATAAGTTTCAAGATAAATGGAAACAAAAAGTGCAAAGGAAACAACAAATCTCAAGTCAATAAAGGCAGTTATAAGAGCTAATACAGTAAAATGTATCAATCAAGTTTATAATATTTAATATAAACTCATATTTTAATAAATTAGAATCTCAGAAATGTAAGGCGATCGAGAGAATTTGTCCACTGCCTTATATTTAAAAATAATTTCTATCTATATTGTTATTTAAACTAACTAAATTGCCTCTATTTTAATTTACTTAATCTTAAATATTCGAAATATGTATGTAAACGATATATCATATTTGCAAAGTTATCTTTTCATTTATAATTAATGTTTATACAAGTTATTCTTGTGTATACTTCTCTTTTTTGCAAAGTTAAATTTTAAATTAAATGGTTTTAAATATAATAAATAGTAATCTTATAACTTATATTTTTAATAGTTCATAAAAGTCAATACTTTTTGACAACATTAACTATAATTTTATTTCAATTTTAATAATAAATGAATTAGATTTTTAATGTTGACCAAATTAATCAACTAAATTCTAGTTTTTTATGTATTAAAAATATTTCTTATTTTAAAGGACACACAAATAATAAATAATCTTAGCCTATAAATGACTCATTCAAAACCCCAAAACCCCTTAGTGAGGTTTATAAGTGCTTTGATTAGTAGGGTAAAGTTGGGGTTTTATTAGGGTTAGTAGAGAAATTAGGCCAGTTTGCAAAATGAGAAATAGAAATTAGCGATTTTGGGGTCTATTTATGATGAGAAATATTTAGATTTACTGCTTAAGCTTAGGTATGGTGCGAGTATTAATTTAGACTAACTCAAACCAGTTATGAATTATGCTGCTATAGCTAAGCTCCTGCGCAAGAGTGCCTCAACAGTTAGGTATCATTGCTTGTTAGCTGTTTAGCATTTCAATTCTGGTTCTTGATAACATCCTGTAAGAAAATAAAAGTTCTCTTAGCACCCTATTGAATATCTCTGCGATTCTAAGACTCTTAAGTATTGGGCACATTTCCCACTTGACTAGCGAGCTGTGATGTTTCATCGCAAGTTTCCTGACATGCGTATCTCACCATAGACAATCGCAAATATTTATTGAAGGAATGGTATTACCTTCAAGACTGTCAACTGAGTGAAAGAGAGTGATTGACTTTACTCTGCCATTTTATAGTAATAATTTAAACTATATATATGATTAAATGCAGAGGTTTGTTGATAATAACATCAAGTTCATACACGCTGATGAAGCTGTGTTTACGTTCAACACCTTTATTAATAAGTCTTGGTACAAGAGGTACGATAATATAAAAGTGTATGACTAAAAGGTTAAGGTTGTCACTCACGCAATTTTGGCTGGTATCAGTGAAGATTCAGGCTTAGAAACTTATGTTATTCATCCTCGCTCTATTAAGCCAGAGCAGTATATAGAGTTCTTACATAAGCTAAGAGATAAGTACAACGATCAAGAGATCATCCTGTTTGTTGATAACCTCTCAGTTCATAAGACTAAGGAATCTAAGAAAGCTTATGAAGAATTAAAGATAACTCCTGTGTATAATGTTCCTTACAGTCCTCAATTCAATGGAATCGAATTCTATTGGAGTTAGATTAAGACTCACTACAAGAAACTCTTGCTGTATCACCTAATGCATGATCTCCCAATCGACACAGTAGACTTAATACAGAGTAGTTGCAAGAGAGTGGGTAAAGACTAGACTACGATATGTGCAAGGAAAGGAAGAATGAATGTTTATTAATAAGTGTTTGACTTAAATGAATGAATTATTTCACATATCAAACGAACTCTTAAATGGATTCGGCTTCTCTTTCTTTTCTTCCTCTGGTGCTTTACTAGGACCCATGTTTCTTCTCTTTGTACCAGCACCAGCATCTATGTTCATTTCATCAGACTTTTAAACTTCATTATGAAGTCTCTTGCTAACTTAATGAATGGTTTGAGACTTTCTCTCTCTGTGAACCTTTGCATTCTCTTTCATTAGAAATATACCAGTTCCAGGTTTCCCTAAAAAGCTATAAATCAAAGCTTACTAGAGAGATAAGGATGCCTCTTAAGCTCTGCTAGCCACGTCTCGCTTATTAGTATTCCTTGCTTCTTTTAATCTTCAGGAGAAATAGAGAAGCGTTTCTTATGAGTTTCTTCTATAATTTATCTCAAATAATCCTCTTTGATTGTACCAAGAACACCAAAGAAGAAGTTTCTTTCAGGCAATTTATTTGAGAGTTACTTCTTGCTAGGAAGGTGAATAACCACTTCATCATCTTTCATTGCATCCTCGTAGAGATTTGTGACTGAAATCTCTGGGTAGTTAGGTATTTCAATCAGTTTGATTTCTATGTTTTTAAAAGCTTTCTTCTCCTCTCAGAGTATTGCTTTTAAGAATGATATTTTAGTACCTTCCATCGTTGGAAGGAATAGACCAACTGTATACATCGTTGATTAACATCAATTTATTTTACCATGCTAAGTAAGGTATCGATAGAGATCCTCCTTGCTTCTGAATCTTGATATCATTTCTTGAGCCTCAACCCTTTTCATTTGTTCATTGAATAATTCCATCTTTGTTCCTCATCCTATTAATGAATTTCAAGTTTTAATTTATAGACTTCTGGATCCTATCCTTTAAAATCTTACTATTAAATATGGGCATCTTATAGAAGTCAACCCTGTAAAGATACGTGGAGAAGGCTCGCAGAAGCTGTAACAAACTTCAGAGATGGAGCTCCATTTTTATCAATTTAGTTCCATTAAATTAGTACTAAATTTGTTTAAATTTAATTAGTACCCCGGTACTAAATTCGTTTAAGTTTAATTGGTACCAATTTAATAGTACCAAAACTTAATTAGTACCTAGTTTTAATCCAGTGAGATTTTAATGGAAACGTTCCAATCTGGTTCAAAACTTAATTGGTACCAGTACCAACCTGAACTTTATCTGAGTTGGTACCAGAATCAAAATTATTAAATGCAAAATTACAAAAATTATAGTTATAAACTGAGTATAAATATGAAGTATTAGAGCTGAGATCAAACCATCATTAATGCTGTAGCAACTCCTATATAGTCCAGCTATAGCTATAGAGGTTTTAAGAGCTTTATAATAGAAATTTAAATTTGAATTTAAATATGGCGGTCAACTTAAATCGTAGAGCGGCACTTTTAGGAGCAGGTCAATCAATGCTTAACTTTGGTTCAACCAAGAAACAAGACGTTATATATATTGAGAGGGAGACAGAGCTAAGAGCTCTTGAATTTGAAGCACAGGTTTTTATTATATAGGTTTAAAACATGAAAGAGAAAGCTGAAATAGAAGTTTAAACATTAATAAAAGATGTTGAGGAAGAAAAGGAACAGCTTCAGCCCCCCCCCCCCCTGAGTTTAAAGGATTAAAACTTTTGAATGCTAAGACTGCTAAAGTTTTTCTCTACTGATTCCAGTTTGAAGAGACATATGAAAGAGGTTCACTCTGGGAAAGCTAAGGTGTATTTTAAGCATGATAAGGTCGATGGCAGGTACTAGTGCACGACTTGTGAGAAGTCTTATACTCACTCAGCTAAAGTTAAGAAACATATGCAGAAGCATCACTAAGTGAGTTCTTGATTTAAGATAAAGAGACTTAGAAATTAGTGCCCGCTAAAAGAAAATCTAATAATCTTGAGACTTAAAAAGAACAACAGAGAAGCTCAAGAGGCAGAAGCGAATAGAATTAATGAATCAACCTGCTGGTAAAGTCTTTTTAGCATGCTTTTAAGAGAGAGCCATGTATATTCCTGCACTAAATGCAGTAGACCTTAGCAGTTGTATTGAAAACTACTTACATATAAACGTACCTGCTAAAGCAAAACTCATAGTGGTTGATGACTATGCCTACAAGGTATATCCTTTCAGCTATCTCCTTAAAACCGAGCAGTATCAAAATGAGTTTGCTAACGAATATATTGTACTTAGAGAGGCATAGAAAAAAGATTGCAACAATTTGCTCAAGCTAGATGGTGTTATTTTAGGGTTTGGTTTCATCGCACTAAGGCTAAAAAAGTTTGAAATGACTCTCCGAGATTATCTATATTAAAATATATACCCAGATGACTTGAATGATATTCTATCTAATATGATAAAGGGTGTTTAGGAACTTCACGAGCTTGGATACGTTCATAGAGATTTGAAGCCTGAAAATGTTATGCTAAACCTTTGCCCTTTAGAGTAGTTGTAATCGATTTTAATAGAGCCTTAAGATAAGAGATTGTAACCTTAGCAAAGGTTCTTGGTACTCCAGGTTACTTCCCAATCAGAGAGAAAAGGACTAATGGCT
>ARYC01011996.1:0-12903 GCA_000711775.1 Oxytricha trifallax | reverse complement strand
GCGCACCATTTGTAGAAAAGCCAATAAGTGCAGCGTGCGCATTTTATTCCCTCAGGGTCACCTACAATCTTATTTTGAAGAAAATTGCACTGTAATTGAAACCCTTTAGATAGAAGGAGAATCTGCAAAGGCTTCTAAACTAGAACAATAAGTGATATTCTTAGACAGGAAAGGAAGAGGTCAGTATATTTGAAGTCTTAACAGATATGAGTTTTTCTACATATAAAAAATCATCAACTCTATAAGTGTAAACATTAAATGAGGAAATTACAATGGACTTTTGGGAAACAATGATTCTCCATTGTCACGGTTCTACGAGTAGATGTCTGATTCGGATATTTCACCATCGTTTGATAGCATTTGATGCGTCGATTGGTGCCTCTGGTTAGCCATCACAATGTTTTACCCATCAATTCGATTGCAATACTGAAGCTCGAAAATCTTGAAGTGCTTATGCCTAGACCAACTGCCAAGATTTAACTTGACGAAGATTACAACACAAGACTAAATTTTATGATTATTCTCAGCTATAGGGATTCAAGAAGCTCTCATTGGGAACAACAAAATAATTTGCTAAGCAAACTACAATTGATAGAGAGATTCTATGGGTCAAGGAATTGATATATAAGATAATTAACAGACATCTCTGCCGACATAGACCAATGACCACCTCTCTTTCATTGAATGACATGAAATAAACAAAAAGTGAGGCATTACTAAACATGAAGGAAATAACAATCAATAAATTAGTAGTGCAATAGGGGTTTCAACTGGGGTAAACATTTGGAGAGTAAAATAGGTACAAGCAAGAAAGCTACTCATCAACCTATGAACAGAATCATTGGAACTGCATCAAATGGATATTTGTCACAAGGATCCACTATGCAATATTTGTACTTGACATTCATACCATAAAGGTCATTTTTAGAGCTCAATTAATTATCGAATTTATCTCAATATATTGAGCATAAAACTCATTGAAATAGTTGGACTATTTAATATTATCACAATTATATAAATATATACATATTTATAATTAAAAATATATAATAAATTAGTTATTAAATTGATCATTTAAAGCTATATCCCTTTTTAATTTGTAGTTACAATGAGATAGTTTCAAAGTAATTGAGATTAATCCTTAGTGTGTAAGTTCACCAATAAGCACTCATAGATTTATAATGTCATCCTTTAGATAATAGTTCAAAGAAACAAGACATGTTTTAATATTATTCATCAACTGTATATAGATTAGTAGATTTGTTTCATATGTTCCTAAATGAACACACAATAATATTATTATATTAATGCAACATTTTAATAATTAGGTAATGTAATATTACATATAACTTTTTCAATCTTAAAGATTTAATGTATGTTTAAGGATATATCATATAACGAGTATTAAGCTTGTGACCTTGATAAATAAGCAGCTTTTCTCTCTTTTTTAAGGAGGTTAATTAAATAAATTGCTTCTTGAATTCATTTGACATTTCGTTCAATCTATTTTCTATAATTTAAGATAGCAACATCTTTTCTAATTATGATTATCTAAAATGAAATTATAAAGAATTGGCTAAGTAATGAAGATTGATTGAATAAACTAGAAACCGAATTGATAGGTCCATGAAGAAGCCAAGTCCTAATAATATTAATTGTCATATTTGTTTGTATTCTTAAAGTGAATTAGCTATAAAATAACAAGACAATTGTCTTTGTGATTACATAACTTAATAGAATACAGTTGCTGCTCTTCATTGTTTTAATCGGTTTATTCTAATAATGTTTGGAAATAATAATTACATTATATCTTAATTAATATAAATAAAGTAATATAAGGATCACATTCAAAATTCTACTTTTAATAATTAAAAGTCTTTAAGCCACAATGAGAAGCAGATGTATCACATTAATAAGTTATAATCATCTAGTAAATATGGCCTTTTCCGGTGAAAGACTCTAAATTCAATGTTTATCATCAACTAAACTAACAGTTGCATGAGATCTCAGCAAATGAGTTAATTACAGTGAAATCCATGATAGAATAGGATATCAGTAAGTAGAAATAGAGGATATAGCAGGTTTATCATACTGAAAATACCGACAATAAAGATGAATATAGAAGTGTTAAGTGTAAAGATTAGATAAGGTATAATTATTAAATAAACATTAGAGTAGTTATTTAGTAGACTAAAATGGTTCTATATAAATTTTGATGAATCAAAATGAATTGCTTTTTATTAGTTACTCGAGCAGGGTATATTTTAATTTAGGGTAAATACTATTAATTTATACAATCAAATTTTAAAATTAAAAATTAATGAACATTCATTGCTTGAACATTAGAAATTGTTTATATATATAGGTATAAATCATAAATGAAAATCATAAAATACACATTTTTGTAAGAGATACTTAGGATATTGTTTACAAATATTATTATCATAAATTCATCAATTTTAAAATGTTCCTTTTAATTTATAAATAACTTCATTTAATTTAATAAACTCATCTATTCAAAATGTGAACCCATATTTTCTTATAAATTTATTATTAATATCTAAACATCATCGTTTGAAATCAAAGGTGTGCAATATCACAATACTACTATTTATTTATCATAATCATCATATGATTCTATTTAAATTTCATCAATAAATGAAATTGATAGTATTCTCTACAGTGAAGCAATATTCAAACTCATGATTTTGTCATCAACAGCAACTCAATAGTATATGTATCATATTATCTAAAGAGATTAATTTGCTAATCTACTTAAAATTAAATGACTTTGTGTCTTATATTTGGAATGTGATAATAACAATCAAAAGAAAGACTACTACCATGTTTTCCAATTAATTGCTTGTTATTTGCTAATATAATCATTTTTAGTTTTGTTAACTCATAAGTTTAAACCAATTTAAGGAACATTCCTGTTTATAGGCAAGTGAAGTTATCAATGAATGTATAAATAACAGACTCAATTTAAGATTTGCAAGCTCGAACTAGTTAGTCATACTCCTATATGATTCAATAAAACTTAATCATATATTAATTATATTTATTTAATGTAAAGTTTAATGGATTACAATTCAACTGTAATTATATGTTTATATTAGAAGTGATAATTCACACAATTAGTAAATCTTTCTAGACAGAATTAATGAGGATAGATTTGTTGATTCTTGCATGAATGAAGTCAGTTTCTTTGATTAGAAGAAAAATACAGGGCTAAAAAGGATCAAGAAACTTAAAGTAACTAAAATCAAGTTTGGATATTATCAGATAGAATAATAAAAATGTATTAAATTTAGAAATAAAAGATTGTAAAATTTTGAAGCAAGTAAATTATTTCAATATACAAGGAAGTTATTTTTATAAAAACATTATTATTGATATCGACTGTGTAATAAGCAACTTTAGCTCTGACTTTGATATAAGCTTAAGCATCATAATTAGCATCCTTCAGGCTTCCTTGTTGCTCTTCTTCTTTCATGTCTTTCCTATTCTTACGCCTTGTCTGCTGTTTAATTCTCTATCTTCACCTTTGTAAGACTGCTCATTTATTCATATGATGTTTGAAGAGCATATTGATTGCCTTAGAATAGTAGTAGCTCTACTGGATGCTATACATTCCTTTTGAGTCACCAATAACAAGTGTTTCTATTAAAGTAGTATTTAGCGCTGAATCGGAGAATAAGTCTGTACCATATATTTATCTAGTCATTCTCACTGCAATTCTCATCTCTGTATCTCTTGTAGCAGGTTTGGAACGCCATCTTTCTATTGTCATTCTAAGCTTCTTGTATCTACATATGTTGGTAGTGATGTCATGTCTGGTCTTCAGTAATCTTCCCAATATTAGCCAATCTAGTTAGATGGTCTCTATTTAAGTTTTCAGCATTTTTTTATTTTCAGTATTGCAGTCGAAAGTGGGATTAAACGATGGATTAGAGGCCAACTAGAGGCATCACTTAACGCTTTTCCTTCTATCTCAAGACGGTAGAACTTCCGACTCAGACTTCTACTTGGGGATCCAAGATTATAAGAAATCATTCTTTCTAAAATGGCAATGGAGTTTCTCAAGTGATGATTATGCATTTTTTTGTCTCAGAATGCGTTTATACTCCAATAAATTCTGCTTCTGATGTAATATCTCGAGCTAGCAGGGTCTTTCCTCTCTTAATTTAGTGCTTTCCTCTTAATAGTAGTGTCGAATGCCTTGGTGGATTCTCATTCTTTCCAAAGGATTTCAATGTCCATAGAAAGATTTACAATAGGAAGGCAAGTGGATCATGATGAAGTTATAGTGTTAGAAATGTGCTCGGGGGCGTTTCATCTAATACACTTCCAATTCACTCTGGCATATGAAATCAACTTATCACTTAACGAGCCAGGAGAGCAGAATCAGATGCCAAGGATCTAGTAGATAATTAATGTTTAGCAAGCAGCGAATACACAAGACATTCTACTGCAACCACTCTCTTAATCCTTGCACTTACACTATCAGTCTCAGCGAAAATGTTGTTGCCATCCCATGCTCCTCTTTCTCACAATCCACTAGATACTGTTCGACATTTGCTCGCATTAGCCTCTAAATTCCCAAAGAGTCACACGTATTGTGAGTCTTGTTAGAGTTTGTTATATTATTGTTGGCCAATTCCATGCCGTTGATTCTTTTTGGCAGCCTTGAGATGTTGATGTGAGTAAAACAGTTACAGCTGACTGTGAATATTTCTATCTTTTAACATTATTTCATCCATTTACCGCGGCATGCTTAGGACACTCATATCTTGCTTCAAGAGTTGGCAGCATTCCTCTAAATTGCTGGAGATGCCCATGTTCAACTCATCAATAATGATAGGTAGACTAATACTCAGCTTTCTCATATTATGGTAGTGATGCTTGTTTAATAGGTTCTTCTTTTGTTAATTATCTGGCCAATATTAGAGGCTCTATGAATAATAGACTCTATGCTAAATATATTAAATATGTTATAATGAGTAAATCTTGTATGAATTACCAGATTGTAAATAATAATCAATAATTTATGCACGCTATTTTAATCTTAATTCTTTATAAATATATTAAAATGGCACGTATCTCAAAATCAATGAAATTTCGAGATACGTGCCAAATAAAGCAAATTAATCAACTAATAATTAAATCACAATATAAAAATGAAATTTAATTTATAAATATTTTAAGTTCATTTAATTATAATTACGTAATTAAATAGTGATAATACTTTTGACATAAATTATGTAGATTATTTTTAAATATTAAGGTTTAAATTATTAATTATTTTGATTAAATGATTAAGTTAATAGAGTATAAAACATGAACTTAAAATATTTATAAATTAAATTTCATTTTTATATTGTGATTTAAAAATTAGTTGATTAATTTGATTTATTTAGCACGTATCTCGAAATTTCATTGATTTTGAGATACGTGCCATTTTAATATATTTATAAAGAATTAAGATTAAAATAGCGTGCATAAATTATTGATTATTATTTACAATCTGGTAATTCATACAAGATTTACTCAATGTTTAATTTTTCAATTAATTTTAATTAATATAAATTAAGATCATAAATTCATTCAACTGAAAGATATTTTATAAATAATCCAGTTATTTTTATATATATATATTAATCAACTTCCTTATTTAAAATACATATACTCTTTTATATATTTATTTAAATTGAAAAATATTTTGAATAATATATTTAATATATTTTAATGAATTGAAGAATTTAAAATATAAGGTGAAATATAAATGCTAATTAAAAATGATGGTTTGAGTAATTATATATATATAGAAAGATTTCAATAAAAACAATCTTATAATTATATACCTTTAATAGGTTTTTGGTTCCTTATTCATGATTTAAGATAAAATTATCATTATCATTTAGTTCTACTACCATTAATATTTGCTTATAAAGTGTCTAATTACAAAATTATGAGTTTCTTCTCTTACTAGTTCAATAATTCATTCTTATTAGTTCTTTTTACCTAGTTTATAGTATATTAGCTCTGAGTAATCACAACCTTCATGTTTATCGTTGATGTTATGCCACTGGTTGGATCTTTCTCTCTGTTATCTACATCTATGGCCTTCGCCAATCTTCTTTTAATACCTCTATTGAAAACATGACAATCTCGTTTGTCTTTGCATCTGTAGATGCTATCGTCATCATCTCTATTCTCACGCTTCTCTAACTCTTTTCTTTAAATAACAACCTCACTTATGAATTTAACCTTTCAGATTTAATCATCAGCTGGAGTTTGAACTTAAAATTGGACATGATCAGCATCATTGGTCAAGTAATATTGCAAATGAAGTTACGGGAAACTTGTGAACGGGGAGTTTACAGTAGTACTATTTAATTCTATGTTTAAAAAAACCAAAGAGATTGGACTTCAGATTCAGACAAGCATCCAATGATACTAAATATGTGGTGATCAATATCTCAAATGAATACCCAATGTTTTTAGTGGCTTTGTGAATTTTTCTTAATTTTATAAAGCAAATGCACCCAATTTAAATGTAGCTGAGTAGTAGATATCTTTAGCACTTCTATTATTTACCTCACTGGACTAAGTGCAATTTACTATGCTGTAAGTATTTAACGGTTTCCACTAATATATATGTATAATATGAATAAACTAAGATGATAATGGATTGTTCTCACTGAAAAAGGCATAGAAATAATTAAAAAGATATACATATTCACAATATCGGTCAGTTTTTTTTAACAAGAGAGTTTCAATTAACCATAAAAATTCAAAAATCAAAGTAAAACTTCCCTGTAACTAGCTGTGACATCAATAACACGAAGTTTATATATGGCTATAAAGCAGTGAAAAGAAATCAAAATCATAAGTATTCATAGAATACTTGTGTTTAAATGAATATTATGAGATGAAATAAATAGGATCAATATGAATTCATATTCATAATTAAAATAATAACTACTTATAAACGCTATCAAAGTATTGACAAATATGGTTTCATCAATGAAACCATTCAAATACTTAATTTTCTAAACTTTATCGTGATAACTATATATGCAATCATTAATTATTTTGATTTAATAATACCTATTCTAATGGTAGTAGTCAATATGGTTATATAATCTTTAGATAGTTCTGGATATAGACGAGGGCTGAGAATCCAAGATATTTTTTTCGCTCATCACATGCTGCTTGTTGGCTTTGTTCTATGTATGCAGTAGGAAATTGCTGATTTAGAGTTGTAATCCTATTTTTCTCAGTAAACCTTTTTAGTCTATCAAAGTATATCTTATAAACAAACCATCAATAATAATTACCTCCGTTTAAACTTCCAGTTTTCTTTTAATTCATTGAATTTGATTATGTAGTTATATAAATAATTTGATGTAATACCATTCTTAAACATTCGTCTGTCGTTTATACTCTTCAAACTTTCTAAGAACATCATGCATCTTATCCATTTTTAAATATCAGCTTACCTATTAATATGTCCTATTCTAATAATTTTTTATTAAAGTGCATTATTTACAGTATAATCATATAGATAATTAGGTTAATTGTAATATTGAAATTCTGTTAAGACATTATTTAAACAAGTTAGATTCTCTATATCATCTTAATTAATATCTAAATTGTTTAAATTCAATAATTTTGTTGATTTATGTTCCCATGTGATTAATTTTCTCTCCAACTTATATTCTATGGGACCTTTTAAATTATATAGTTATTCATTCAGGCCATAAATATTAACTTTCCTTTATTATATTATTTATATACCAGAAGCTTCTTAACTATTTATATTATTGAATAAGTATTTGAATGGATTATTACACCAACTTACAGTATTTATGTGAACTTAAAATTAATGTTTATTATTATACAGCCTCAATAATCCTGCTGTCTTAATTTGAATTTAGAGAGACACATTCTATATCTGTTACCATCAGTAGTAGGATATATTTAGCATATCTATATTTCTATATTTATTTATTATGAGAATTTCCGTTTTAATCTTGATTTATGTTATTACTGGATCTCTTTATCTTTTTAAATTAAAGAATTTAAAATTTGGGGAAATGTTTTTGTACTATTTAATTCATAGTTATTATTCTTTAAGTGCAAAGTTCATTAGCTATGTCTAAAATTCACAAATCATTCCTGCTTCTTGTCTTCCTTCTCCTACTTATTTTTGCTTCTCGCTATTCTTTATTGGTTAAGGCACCAGTTTGTTGATCAAAGATTCTAGATCGTTATTGTTTAAATTTAAGTTAGGTTCATTAACAAGCTGTCGCACGAATTCATTATTAATTATGCCAGTCGAAATGTGATGGATTTAAACCTGTGGGTCTGGTTACTGTAACTGCTCTTACTGACTTTCTTAATTTGAGAGTAATTTAGCTTGAGTTAGGATAGACTTTTCGTACATATCTTAATCTTTACCCACATCAACGATAGCTTAATCAGCGTACTTTCTATTCAACTTGGAGATTAACTGCCTGCTCATCATCATTGTATCTTCTTTTGTGCTTCTCTGGCTTTTCATCCTCAATTACACCTTCATTAATGAGACTCTCTTATCTTCATTTGACTTATTCATTAGCTGGAGGCTAGTCTCAACATCGGGCATATCGGCATTTCCAAAATAACAGTATTGCAAACGAATTCATAGGTTAAAGTTCGACTGAGGGGCAGCAGGGATACTACGCAATTCTTCACCTTCTAATCTACGAGGTGGAATGTCCGACTTAGACATCTATCCCAGGGGATGAGATAAGTGTTGATCAAGATTCTTATTGACTACCGATTGGCATGAAGCGACCGCCCACAGCACATTCTTTGGTGATAGTAACGATAATGTTGATTTCCTAGACAATGTACTTGCAGATCTTTCAAGGCTTCTCCCCTCTCCACTATTGGCCAGTTCTTTTTCCCCATTTAAGTTGTGGGATACCCTTCAAAGATTCCCATTCTGTCCATAGAAATTCGAGAAGCATGCTTCAGGATTAACAGGGTTGCCATGCCAACGATTCCAACAACCCTCTCTATAGCAAAGCAGTACGTTGGCTTCTTTGTTTTTGAACATCTATAAACCATTAGCGAGTTGCTTTAACCTATAAAGTACCAATGTATGAGGAAGTATCAAATTGCAAGTAATTGTTAATGAAAAAATAACCAAGAAAGCAGTGAATACAAGCCTTTCTCTCACTATTATTCTTTCAGTCCTGGCTTTAATGCTAACGCTCTCAACCAAATTGGAGTTATCATACAATGTTACTCTAACACGCAAAGGACCAAGGATTACTGAAATACGTTATAACCAACCTCCCAACTCCTCAAAGAATCGCAAGTATTGTCTGTATCTCTAGAGAAGGTTACTTGATCGTTGAACCATACAAGCCTACTGGATATTTATGGCAGGCTTGCGAGTAGATGCGTGTGATGATGTTGTAGTAAATGTTAAATAAGAATGTGGCTTCACCCACCTCTACTTCTGAATCCATGCTTGCAGGGCTTCCCGTTGGTAGTACTGCCTCAACTGCATCTTAATTTTTCGTCTCAGGTAGTGCCTGTGTATTTCTCAACTTCCTGGATATAATTAATGTCTAAGGGAGGTCGAATTTAGAGCTGTTTTGAGGATTAATGTTATGATTCAATATCGTTCATTGATAAAGCAGGGTTGATTAGTTTCTCTTTGATTGAAAGTGTCTATTTTCTATATTGATTGTTAGTGTTTAATTGTAAACTATTTCAATTCTATTATATCATTAACTATTCTATTTATTGATTATTAAAGATTTAATGCTACCTTTAGTCATCTATTTGTCATATTATTTTTACATTTATAAATGGGGGTTTATATAAAGTGTTTGCTTTTAATAATTATCCATTCTTTGATAATTTTTAATATACATAATCAAGTTATGTTCAGCAAGAAGATTAAATTAATTTACTATATTTAGGGTTAATAAACAACTGTAATAAGTACCAATTTAACAGTAGTTTATTGTTTATAAAGCTTTACAATATGAAAGTAGTTAAACTGATATAGGCAGTTATGTTTCTGACTATAATTTTTTATCCACGATATATTATAATCGAAGGAAATATAAGTCTAATATGAAGATTTATACATTATAATAATTATAAAATATAATAATAATAATAATTAAGCCAACTAAGGACTCAAGGGTCTTCCGGTCATAAGGTATTAAGGGGCGTGCCCTTTTAATTTAGATTAATCAAACTGAATAATCATGGATTCTGATCGCTCAAAGCTCGTCGAAGTAGGGTTTCTTTATTGTCTTTCATAAATTTCTACTTCATCTTCCAATTTCTTTAACTTTTCTTTAAGTGCCCTATTGGACTAGCCAAACAGTTCTAATGCTTAATTCTGGATGTTTTTGACTAAGAGTTCTGCTTGTTTAGGTTGTTTAGTGAAGTTTTCTATCAAATTCTCCATAATTTTGAAGTTTTATGAGAAAGCGGTAAAGATTTTCGATTTAAGAACTTTCCTATCCTAGTTGCCGATCAATGTTCTTAAGCTTATGTTAAGATAGGGCAAATATGTATTATTGTATATAATTCAGTAATACTGAAGAAGAAACTCCTTAAGCTATGCGAATGAGCTCTAGAATTTAACCTTAGTGGGTTAGTAGTAGATTTAGAACCAGCAGGATAAATCATCCTCAGCTTCATCTTCTAATGGCATAAAAATTAATGATATACCAATGATAGTGTCCTGGATTTTCCCAGAAAAGGGAGAGTTCTTATAAATCCATGGGATTTTAAGTGCATCTTTGGCGATTTCTCTCTGAATGACTTCAAAGTACATTGACTATTCTAAGTCATGGCCTTTATAGAATTAGTAAAATTACTTAGATTTGCCAGCGAATGATTAAATAATCAAAAATGAGATTTATAATATTTTTGTACTATTTTTATTTAAATATAGTTATGCTTGTTAAAGTAGTAAAAGGGAATAATTATGAATTGTATTATATTAACTCATGTTTTAATAAAGACATCTTTCATTTTTATTATATCAATATTTAGTAATGTCTAATAGAAATCTAACCAATAATTTATGCAATATTTTAATATAAGCAATATTTATTGGATTGTAAATGAAAATTAGAATATATAATTAAGAGAGAATAAAATGAAAATAAGCTTTATATAAAAGATAGTTGAGATATAATACGAGCTAACTCAACATAAATATTTTTATGACTTAGCTCGTACATAAAATGTTTTTCCTAAAATTATAATTATAATATTCTTACTCTTGATTATTATTCTGCACTTTGTCCAAATTTTGAATTTACTAAATGTTATAGGGAGAGTAAGATCTAATAGTTTTGCAATGTTATTTATTTATAGCTCAGAGTAATTTTAAGATTCAAAATCAGACATTTTATTCTTAAGTTATTTATATTTAATAAGTACCTTGTCTAGTTACTAATAAAGTAGTTTATACTCGGGTGATTCTTGGATTGGTTGATTCCCTAGTTAGTGAAAATCTTTTGATGTCTAGTGATTCCTGATTTAAGCGCCACGTCATCGGGTTTCTACTATTTGATAATAGAGTAAGACTATTTAGTAGAAGAAGATGGTGAGGCTGAAGTTTCCTGAGTTTTAGCAATCTTGACTGCTTTTACCTAATCTTAAGTAAAGCTCTTAAATCTATGAGCAATACCTCCAGAGATCTTAGTTAATTTAGCTGAAAACAGGTATCTCTAAATCCGATGTATTGACTAGTCTAAATGATAATGTCAAGATAATCATTATAGTTAGAACGAAGGTTTTTAGCTTCAGAAGTATTGAAACTAATGACTAAGGTAGCTAATGTAATTTATAGAGAAGTCATCATAAATCTCTAAACTGTAGTAATAGGAACAACTGTGAGATCCCATAGCTCATTCATGAGCTGGGCTAGAGCTTCTTCAAAGGATATAAGTCCAAAATTAAGTCTAATGATCTCATCCATCTTATGTTTGACTGGAGGTGAGATTTTACCTAGTTGATGAATCAACTAGTACATTCAAAACCCCAAAACCCCTGAAGTTGTTTGATTGAGTTTTTGATTGATGAAAGTAGACTATTAACGCATGCTTTATTAGGGTTTTGATAGGGTTTATGTAGGTGTTTATGGTTATAATGTAATATAAATTAGTGTGTAATGCAAGTGTTTTATTTTTATTATTCACTCAAACAGTACTTTAGCATCATGAGGCAGCTTTCTAAACTTTATCTCCTATCCAACTTACAATTTAGTCTATTGTATGGTCAGCTCTGTGATTAGGCTTAATAATTATCTACTCAGCCATGTCTTTCATTCTGCCTTTTATCTTATTCTAGTCTAGATATTGCTGTATTCTCTTTTTTGAATCTTTCTCTCTTTTGCAGCTATAGTAATCATTTCTTGCCATATCGCATTCACAAATAATTTCTGCTAGAGCCCATATATCCCACTTAATATCACCATTCTCCAGTCCTCTCTTTCTGGAAAGTATCCAGGAGTACCATACACGTTGCCAATTCCTGAAGCTTCAACTCTCTATGATCTATTGAATTCTATTATTACTACTCTGAGAGGTGAAAAGTCAAGGATTATATTCTCAGGCTTCAAATCTCTATGAACTTATCCAAGAGTGTGCAGCTCCTCAATGCCTTTGCAAACATTTGTAAGAATAAGAGGTAACTACTTTGGTGTCCTTTAATCTTAAATGTAGTCTCTTAATGCCATTTAATATAGAGGAAGACGAAAAGCTACATGATCTTGAGCAAGCAGAATACCATCGAGCTTTATTATAAATCTGCACTATCTATCTCTTGACTTCGAAAGTGCTTGGTATTCATTTACGAATTCCATTTGAT
>ARYC01011995.1:0-13070 GCA_000711775.1 Oxytricha trifallax | reverse complement strand
AATTATAGTCAAATATGCGGAAACCAAAGTCAAATTATGTTATTTATAGTCAAATAAGCTGATGCCAAAGTAAAATTATGTTAATTTTAGTATAATATGACCAAGTAAAATTAAATGTATTTTAAATATAGATAGTTTTATAGTTGAATTATAGTAAATATTGGTATTATCTATTAATTTATAGTAAGTTTATACTAAATTTAGTGATTTTATATGAATTTATAGTCATCTTATAGTAAATATCTCGATTTTATATCAATTTTTAGTTATTTTATAGTAAATGTGATAATTATATGTTCATTTCAGTCAAAATCAAAATATAAATTTTTCTTAAAAAAATGCAAAAAAGTGCGAAAAAGGGCATTTTAAGGGTTTTTTGCACTTTTTTGAAATTTTTGATATTTTTTTGATTTTTAACATATATAAGTGGTCAGTACTCATGAACCAAATATTTCTCAGAAGTCTAAGTAGACAAGTTTTGCTCAGAATAAGCTAATTAGTGGTAGTACGATATTAAATTACGGTAAAATTAAGCCAGAAAAATTAGGGGTTTTTTATACTACCACTATGTCCCCAAATCCCCTATTAATAATATAACAAAACCCCAAAACCCCAAAACCCACCTGTAAGACAAAGAAAACCCACCTGTAAGCCAAAGAAAACCCACCTGCAGTCTATAAATTATAAAAATTTTTTGATTATAAAAATTATTTACATCCAAATCCTCTAGCCACAGTGGCACACAAATTAATTATTATATATTTTTATTATAAGTATTTATATGTTTTTTAAAAATATAATAAGTATGTACTCACAAAATCATGAGAAATTCTTATATTAAATTTAGTATAATATTATTTTATTTAATTACATTAACTAATCAAAATTACAAGTGTTTTTCTTATTAAAATATTCATATATCAGGATTATAATAAATATTCTAACTTGTTATTTCCAAATTCAACAAACTATTATTAATTTCACATATTTTCATCAGATTAATATTTGTCGGGTTTTCTTATCAAAATAATCGGGTTTTCTTATCAAAATGATCGGGTTTCGAGGGTTTTGGTAAATATACTGAGTAATTACTAACAAAATAAAGAATTTACTTAAACTTAACTATATTTTCAAATTCCTTATTATAAATCTATTGCTGTTTTCTATCTTTGTTTTATTGTAGATACAGTCTTTTTTATTAAACATATTATATTATTAATCCTAGTCACCCATCTTATAATATATTACAAAAACTATGTTTTGTAGTCATTTTTCAAGCCTAAATGTCGTATGGAGCAACTTTGAATATATGTGTTTAAATATTTTATATTTTAATATAAATTTACAAGGATCTCATGGTAGTAGTCACTGAAGCCAAAATATTTTTTCTTTGACATTCTTTTGATAAACTTTTTGGAAGTTCAAAGTCGAATGAGCCAACTTATTTTTCAAGTTTTGGGAATTTTTTAAATTTTGTCATGACTGATCACAATTGTCATAATAGTAGTCAGTGAAGCCAAAATATTTTTTCTATGACATACTTTTGATGAGGTTTTTGGAGGTTCCAAGTCGAATGAACCAACTTATTTTTCGAATTCTGATAATTTTGCAAATTACCTTATTACTAGTCATAAATCTCCTCTAATTAAATATATAATATATACCATAATTGGGTTTATAATTTGGGTTTTGGGAAAAGGGGTTTTGGGGTTTTGGGAATATAAATAATTATGTGATAATGCAAAGTCATTTTGTCGTAATATAATGTTGAATTATGTTTATATATATTAGATAAGTAAAAAACAAAGTCAAATTATGTCATTTATAGTCAAATAATAAGAAGAAAAAAACAAAATATCTCTATTATAGTCAAATATGCATATGCCAAAGTAAAATTAAGTTAATTTAGTCAAATTTGTGAATGGTAAAGTAAAATAATGTTAATATTTTTTATTATTATTATTATTTTACCACAAATCAAATAATTTGGGAAATTTGTATAAATTTCTATGAGGTAGCCAGATTATAGACATGTACATGAGTTAATAAAAACATGGTAATGTTAATATTTTTATGATTATTACGACTTTATTACGTATTTATAATAAACAAAACGTTAGTCTTAAGTTTTGTAAATTCGTAGTAAATACTTTAATTATACATTATTTTCATGTTTATCACGATTTTAATACGATTTTATCATAAAAAAGACTTTAGTCTTATGTTTTGCAAATTCGTAGTAAATTCGTGTATTAAATAATATTTTCATCTTTATTACGATTTTGATACGATTTTATCATAAAATAGACTTTAGTCTTATGTTTTGCAAATTCGTAGTAAATTCGTGATATATATAATTATTTTATGTTAATCACGATTTTAATACGATTTTATCATAAAATAGACTTTAGTCTTATGTTTTGCAAATTCGTAGTAAATTCGTGATTTATATAATATTTTCATGTTTATCACGATTTTAATACGATTTTATCATAAAATAGACTTTAGTCTTATGTTTAGTAAATTCGTAGTAAATTCTTGAATTATACATTATTTTCATGTTTATCACGATTTTGATATGATTTTATTATATAAAATACTTAAAACTAATTATTACAATATTAGTATAAAATAATAATAAATATTTAAAATTTCGAAAAAATAACAAAAAATGTGAAAAAACCTGCTTTTTAGGGTTTTAGCAATTTTTTTAAATTTTTTTCAATTTTAATCATTTTTCATATATAAATGTTATCATACCTCGAAAAATAAAAATCATATTGTAGGTCTTTAATACCGAGTTTTGCTAAAAATTTAAAGTTATACCATAATCTTGAGTTAATAAGTGAAAAAAAACAATAGTTTTTTACTCGGACACTTTTATGATCACGGACGTACCCCAAATCCCCTATTAATAATATATCAAAACCCCAAAACCCCAAAACCCCAAACCCCAAACCCACCTGTAAGCCAAAGAAAACCCACCTGTAAGCCAAAGAAAACCCACCTGTAAGCCAAAGAAAACCCACCTGTAAGCCAAAGAAAACCCACCTGTAAGCCAAAGAAAACCCACCTGTAAGCCAAAGAAAACCCACCTGTAAGCCAAAGAAAACCCACCTGTAAGCCAAAGAAAACCCACCTGTAAGCCAAAGAAAACCCACCTGTAAGCCAAAGAAAACCCACCTGTAAGCCAAAGAAAACCCACCTGTAAGCCAAAGAAAACCCACCTGTAAGCCAAAGAAAACCCACCTGTAAGCCAAAGAAAACCCACCTGTAAGCCAAAGAAAACCCACCTGTAAGCCAACGAAAACCCACCTGTAAGCCAACGAAAACCCACCTGTAAGCCAACGAAAACCCACCTGTAAGCCAAAGAAAACCCACCTGTAAGCCAAAGAAAACCCACCTGTAAGCCAAAGAAAACCCACCTGTAAGCCAAAGAAAACCCACCTGTAAGCCAAAGAAAACCCACCTGTAAGCCAAAGAAAACCCACCTGTAAGCCAAAGAAAACCCACCTGTAAGCAAGCCCAAAGAAAAAACCCACCTGTAAGCCAAAGAAAACCCACCTGTAAGCCAAAGAAAACCCACCTGTAAGCCAAAGAAAACCCACCTGTAAGCCAAAGAAAACCCACCTGTAAGCCAAAGAAAACCCACCTGTAAGCCAAAGAAAACCCACCTGTAAGCCAAAGAAAACCCACCTGTAAGCCAAAGAAAACCCACCTGTAAGCCAAAGAAAACCCACCTGTAAGCCAAAGAAAACCCACCTGTAAGCCAAAGAAAACCCACCTGTAAGCCAAAGAAAACCCACCTGTAAGCCAAAGAAAACCCACCTGTAAGCCAAAGAAAACCCACCTGTAAGCCAAAGAAAACCCACCTGTAAGCCAAAGAAAACCCACCTGTAAGCCAAAGAAAACCCATAGTTCTGTGTAAAATTTTTAAATATATTGAAAATAAAAAATAATTTCATGCTAATCCTCTAGCCACAGAGGCATAGAAATTATACTTCTCATATGTTTATTTTGGTATTTTATATGAAATATCCATTTTGTATATAATATCATAATAAAAAGAATATATATTAATTATTCTTTTTTTATTAAAAATTTTATTCTGATTTAATTTTGTCGGGTTTTCTTATCAAAATTTTAGGGTTTTCTTATCAAAATGGTCGGGTTTTCAGGGTTTTGGTAATTTTAATGAGTAAGTAATCACAAAATCAAGAATCTACTATGGCTGAACTATATGTTCTTCTCTCTTCCATTACAAATCTTACTTGTAATCATTTTGTACTACTTTTTATTCTATAATCTGTCTTTTATTATAAAAATATTTTTTTATGAGTAGTAAACACGATTCTGAATTTATTTTTTAATTTTGTTTTAACTCATAATTTAGAAACTATATTTTAAATAAAGCACCTTATTTTTAAATTTGAATATTTTAAAAGCTTTTGTAAACACAGTTCATAAGTCTAATGGTTTTAATGACTAAAATGATATTTTTAGTTTTATTCCCTCATCTATTTTTATGGTTTTATATATAAATGATAAAATATTAATTTTTAACTTTAATAATTTTTAATATTTAATTATCAATTGCCATCTATAAATAATTTCGTAGATCTATTAAAATCAAATTATATTGAAGAATTATCTATAAAGAAGGGAGTAACAATAAAAATAAATTCTCAGGGGCTCTGCACCTTACCCCGGCAGGGTTCCACCCTTGCAACCCGAAAAAAGGGACATGCTGTCCCTTATACCCTGGCTTTGGTCTATGCATCAGCAAAATTAATATGATTAATATCTTTAATATAAATTAACTAGTATTAAATATAAATATAATATAACAATATAATTATAAAATGCTCGTTATCTTTGTTATCTATATTCATTTTACTGTTAGGGTTTGCATGGTGTTCATATATTTTCTTTGAATTTAAAAATTTATTCTTTAGTTAAATCTATTCTATGTTCAGCTTTATAACTGATGATTTTCGTTTATTTGTTTTTTTATTTGGCTTTATATTGGGTTTTGGGAAAAGGGGTTTTAGGGTTTTCATAATAAATACATTTACATATACAAGAATCTTTTATAACTTACACAATTTTTAAACTTATTTATTAATTCGGGTTTTCTTACAAAAATTATCAGGTTTTCTTATCAAAATAATCGGGTTTTGAGGGTTTTGGTTAATATAATGACTAAGTACACTAAAATATTCTTTATTTTTATAAGTTACACAACTTTTTTTAATTATTTTAACATTTATAATCCATTTCAAGAGTAATTTTATATTTTTAATATTAAATTTTATATTTAAATATAAATATCATTATTTAACATTTGTACTTAGCAAGGTATTAGTCAGTGAAGTCAAAATATTTTTTCAATGACGAACTTTTGATGATGTTTTTGGAGGTTACAAGTCGAATGAAGCAATTTATTTTTTAATTTTAAGGATTTTTCAAATTTTGTCAAGACTGGTCACGAATCTCATGGTAGTAGTCAGTGAAGTCAAAACAATTTTTCAATGAGCCACTTTTGATGTTGTTTTTGGAGGTTCCATGCCGAGTATAACAACTTATTTTTACATTTTTAGGACTTTTTCAAATTTTGCGATGACTGGTCACGAATCTCATGGTAGTAGTCAGTGAAGTCAAAATATTTTTTCAATGACCTACTTTTCCTGATGGTTTTGGAGGTTCCAAGTCAAGTGAAGCAACTTATTTTTAAATTTTTGGGAATTTTTTAAATTTTGTGAGAAGAGGTCAGGAATTTCATGGTAGTGGTCAGTGTAGTCAAAATATTTTCTCAATTACCCACTTTCAATGATGTTTTTGGAGGTTCCAAGTCGAGTGAAGCAACTTATTTTTAAATTTTTGGGAATTTTTTAAATTTTGTGAGAAGAGGTCAGGAATTTCATGGTAGTGCTCAGTTATTCCAAATAATTTTTTAAATTGTTCATTGGGTGATTTTATATTAAAATGGAAAAATAGCATGATTTTATCATAAAATTTATGCTTTTCAGCCGTTGATGGGGTGAATTTATGATAAAATGGTAAATAACATGAATTTATCATAAAATTTATGCTTTCCAGCCGTTGATGGGGTGAATTTATTATAAAATTGAAAAATAGCATGATTTTATCATAAAATTTATTCTTTCCAGCTGTTGATGGGATGAATTTATCATAAAATGGAAAAATAGCATGAATTCACCATCAAATTTATGCTTTCCAGCCGTTTATGGGTTAATTTATTATAAAATGGAAAACTATCATGAAATCATCATAAAATTTATGCTTTCCAGCCGTTGATGGGGTAAATTTATGATAAAATGGAAAATACCATTGTTTTATCATAAATAGTATGCTTTCCACCCGTTGGTTGGATTATTATATATTGTAAAAAAAGCATGAAATCATCATACAATTTATGCTTTCCAGCCGTTGATGAGGTGAATTTATGATAAAATGGAAAAATAACATGATTTTATCATATAATTTATGCTTTCCAGCCGTTTATGGGTTAATTTATTATAAAATGGAAAACTATCATGAAATCATCATAAAATTTATGCTCCAGCCGTTGATGGGGTAAATTTATGATAAAATGGAAAATACCATTGTTTTATCATAAATAGTATGCTTCCACCCGTTGGTTGGATTATTATATATTATTTTAGTATCAATTGGAATTTTAGTGGTTTTAGCATTTTTATGTTATATACAATTACATAATGAGATATTCACAAACCAAAATAAAATTATCATAATTATAGTCAAATATTATGAAGTCATAGTCAAATTATCATAATTATAGTAAAATATGATGATATCAAAGTTATACTATGATAATTATAGTCAAAGATGATGATGCCAAAAGTCAAATTATGTTAATTATAGTCAAATATGATGTAACCAAAGTCCAATTATGTTAATTATAGTCAAAAATCATGAAGCCAAAGTCTAATTGTAGTAAGCGAAAGTCAGATTGTTCTGATTCATAGTAAATTTTGGTAAGCCAAAGTCAAATTATGTTAAGCCAAAGTCAAATTGTGGTAAGCCAAAGTCAAATTGTGGTAAGCCAAAGTCAAATAGTGGTAAGCAAAATTAAAATTGTGTTAAGCCAAAGTCAAAAGGTGGTAAGCAAAAGTCAAATTGTGGTAAGCCAAACTAAAATTATCAAAATTTACATAATAAATATTTTTTTATTTTTTATATATAATTTAATCATTATATAGCCATGTAGTCCCAAAATAATATTTTTTATTTAAAGGGGTCTTTCGTACCGCCTTTTGAAGTTCAGCTATTCATTAGTATAAATAAATATACCAAATAAAGTTTATAGGTGAAAAAGATCATGAAAAAGCTCGGGGGAAAAAAACTCATTTTATCCGACCGCAAAACCCCATTTAATATATATATCAAAACCCCAAAACCCACCTGTAAGCCAAAGAAAACCCACCTGTATGCCAAAGAAAACCCACCTGTAAGCCAAAGAAAACCCACCTGTAAACCAAAGAAAACCCACCGGTTAGCCAAAGAAAACTCACCGGTAAGCCAAAGAAAACCCACCTGTATGCCAAAGAAAACCCACCTGTAAGCCAAAGAAAACCCACCGGTTAGCCAAAGAAAACCCACCGGTAAGCCAAAGAAAACCCACCGGTAAGCCAAAGAAAACCCACCGGTAAGCCAAAGAAAACCCACCGGTAAGCCAAAGAAAAACCCACCTGTAAGCCAAAGAAAACCCACCTGTTAAGCCAAAGAAAACCCACCTGTAAGCCAAAGAAAACCCACCTGTAAGCCAAAGAAAACCCACCTGTAAGCCAAAGAAAACCCACCTGTAAGCCAACGAAAACCCACCTGTAAGCCAACGAAAACCCACCTGTAAGCCAACGAAAACCCACCTGTAAGCCAAAGAAAACCCACCTGTAAGCCAAAGAAAACCCACCTGTAAGCCAAAGAAAACCCACCTGTAAGCCAAAGAAAACCCACCTGTAAGCCAAAGAAAACCCACCTGTAAGCCAAAGAAAACCCACCTGTAAGCCAACGAAAACCCACCTGTAAGCCAACGAAAACCCACCTGTAAGCCAACGAAAACCCACCTGTAAGCCAAAGAAAACCCACCTGTAAGCCAAAGAAAACCCACCTGTAAGCCAAAGAAAACCCACCTGTAAGCCAAAGAAAACCCACTTAAGCCAAAGAAAACCCACCTGTAAGCCAAAGAAAACCCACCTGTAAGCCAAAGAAAACCCACTGTAAGCCAAAGAAAACCCACCTGTAAGCCAAAGAAAACCCACCTGTAAGCCAAAGAAAACCCACCTGTAAGCCAAAGAAAACCCACCTGTAAGCCAACGAAAACCCACCTGTAAGCCAACGAAAACCCACCTGTAAGCCAACGAAAACCCACCTGTAAGCCAAAGAAAACCCACCTGTAAGCCAAAGAAAACCCACCTGTAAGCCAAAGAAAACCCACCTGTAAGCCAAAGAAAACCCACCTGTAAGCCAAAGAAAACCCACCTGTAAGCCAAAGAAAACCCACCTGTAAGCCAAAGAAAACCCACCTGTCAGCCAAAGAAACCCACCTGTAAGCCAAAGAAAACCCACCTGTAAGCCAAAGAAAACCCACCTGTAAGCCAAAGAAAACCCACCTGTAAGCCAAAGAAAACTTATTAGTTCTCTATAAAATATATAAATATATTTAAATTAAAAAATATTTTCTTCAAAATCCTTTGACCACAGAGGCACAGAAATTATTTTATATATGATTATATTAGTTATTTATTTGCCTTTAGACTTTTTACTTTTTATAATTATCATAATGTTTTATATTTATAATAATTTATTTATATTAGATATATCAATATGAATGTATTTAAATAATATACATTATACGTCAACATATTTTATTTGGAACATATTATTAATAGTTTTATTATAAAAATAATATATATTTAATTTTTATTTATTATTATTTTATTATTAGAATCTATATCTATATAAACTTAATTGTCACATCATTATTATGATATGCTGGATCACCTTTATGTTATCAAAGATTATTAATATTTATTACATATTTATTTTTTTAAATATTTTTCCACTGACATTATTTTATTTTGATTAGACTTTTAGGTTTTTGTAATAAGATTTTCATTCTTTACTTCAATTAAATAAATCTCTATTTACAAAATCATGATTCTATTATCAATTATATTAACTAAAATCAAATTCTATTTGATAAACTTTTATTTAAATAAATAATAAGATTTTCTTACCAAAAAGGTCTCATTTTAATGATAATTATAATTATTATGAGTTGGGATTACAAAAATCATCATTCTATTTTGAATTTTAAATATTTTCTACTTATTTATTTTGGTCAGGTTTTCTTATAAAAAATATCGGGTTTTCTTATCAAATTAGTCGGGTTTTGAGGGTTTTGGTAAATTTAATGATTAAGTATTCACAAATTCAAGAATTCATTATCACTTTACTATTTTTTCTTATGTTTTCTATTAATAATTTTATTTTTAATAAATGTCTTACCATTTTTTATTGTAGAATCTATCTTTTATTATAAAATATATTTTATTGCGAGTAGTAACCATGAATCTGAATCTATTTTTTATCTATGTTTTTACTAATATTTTAAATAGTATAATATAAGTAAAGTAACTTTGTTTTTAATTTTAATGATTATTTATTCTTTTGAATACACAGTTCGTTAGTCAAAATATCTTAATGAATAAAATTATTTTTTTAATTTTATTATCTATTAATAGTTTAAAATATCAAAGATTATATATTAATTTCAAACTTTAATATATTTTCATATTTCAAGATCATTTGTCATCTATATACAATTTAGTACATTAATTAATATGCAATGATTTTAAACTATTATCTACAAATAAGTAGGTAACATTACAAATAAATTCTCAGAGGCTCTGCCCCTTACCCCGGCAGGGTTCCACCCTTGCAACCCGAAAAAAGGGACATGCTGTCCCTTATACCCTGGCTTTGGTCTATGCATGAGCAAAATTCATATGATTAATATCTTTAATATAAATTAACTAGTATTAAATATAAATATAATATAACAATATATTTATATAATCCTCGTTATATTTATTATCTTTATTAATTTTAATGTTGGCTTTGGAATGGTCTTGATATATTTTCTTTGAATTTAAAATTTTATTCTTTGGTTTCATATATTCTATGTTCAACTTTATAATTGATGATTATCTTTTATTTGTTTTTTTATTTGGCTTTATACTGGGTTTTGGGAAAAGGGGTTTTAGGGTTTTCATAATAAATAAAATTCCAAATACAAGAATCTTTTATCACTTACACAATTTGTAAATTTATTAATTAATTCGGGTTTTCTTATCAAATTTATCAGGTTTTCTTATCAAAATAATCGGGTTTTGAGGGTTTTGGGAAATTTAATGAGTAAGTAATCTTAAATTATCATAATTTTTTTAAGATACCTAACATTTTATCATTATTTTACGAATCTAATACATTTCAAGATTTTTTTAATATTTTTTATAATAAATTCTTTCACTTATATATAAATATCATTATTCAAGATTTATACTTAGCAAGGTAGTTGTCAGTGGCGTTCAAAATATTTTTTCAATGACCCACATTTAATGATGTTTTTGGAGGTTCCAAGTCGAGTGAAGCAACTTATTTTTCAAGTTTTGGGAATTTTTCAAATTTTGTGAGCAGGTGTCAGGAATCTCATGGTTGTAGTCAGTCAAGTAAAAATATTTTTTTTTATGACCAATTTTACATAATGTTTTTGGAGGTTACAAGTCGACTGGAGCAACTTAATTTTCAATTTTTAGAACTTTTTAAAATTTTGTGAGCAGGTGTATGGAATCTTATGGTACTAGTCAGTGAAGTTAAAACATTTTTTATATGACCCACTTTTGATGATGTTTTTGGAGGTTCCAAGTCGAGTGAAGCAACTTATTTTTCAATTTTAGGACTTTTTCAAATTTTGTGAGCAGGTGTATGGAATCTCATGGTACTAGTCAGTGAAGTTAAAACATTTTTTATATGCCCCACTTTTGATGATGTTTTTGGAGGTTCCAAGTAGAGTGAAGCAACTTATTTGCAATTTTTAGAACTTTTTAAAATTTTGTGTTGACTGGTCATTAATCTCATGGTATTAGTCAGTGAAGTTAAAACATTATTCAATGACACACTTTTGATGATGTGTTTGTTTTTAAAGTCATTCGATTTAACTTATTCATTTATTTTGAAAATTTTATGAATTTTTCTGATAACTCGTCACGAATCTCATGGTAGTAATCAGTGAAGTCAAAATATTTTTTCAATGAGCCACTTTTGATGATGTTTTTGGAGGTTCCTAGTCAAGTGAAGCAACTTATTTTCAATTTTTAGAACTTTTTAAAATTTTGTGATGACTGGCCATGAATGCCATGATAGAAGTCAGTGAAGCAAAAGTCCATTAAAGTTAATTATAGTCAAATATGCTGAAGCCAAAGTGAAATAATGTTAATTATAGTAAAATATGATGAAGCCAAAGTAATATTATGTTAATTATAGTTAAATATGATGAAACCAAAGTCAATTTATGTTAATTATAGTCATATTTGATGAAGCCAAAGTCAAATATGATGAAGCCAAAGTCAAATATGATGAAGCAAAAGTCAAATATGATGGAGCCAAAGTCAAATAAGATTAAGCCAAAGTCAATTTATGTTAATTATAGTCAAATTTGATGAAGCCAAAGTCAAATACGATGAAGCCAAAGGTCAAATATGAGTAACCAAAGGTCAAATATACCTGTACCAAAGAAAAGTATTATAAAAATTTCAAAAATTATAGTCAAAGGGGGGTGGGGGTGGGGGGGGCCGTCAGAGCCCATTTAAAAATAATTTTTATATATTATATTTCCTTAGTCAAGTCATGATAGTGGTCAGGGAAAAAAAAAAAATTTTATTGTTGACCACGCGATATCGAATCTCCATTGCCGATTGTGGGGTCTATATCACATTTTTAGAGGCAAGGGATTGAAAAAATTGGCTTTAAAAAAAATGTGAGCCCGAATACCCCAAAACCCTAATAAAGATAACAAAACCAAAACCAAAACCCACCTGAAAGCCAAAGAAAACCCACCTGAAAGCCAAAGAAAACCCACCTGAAAGCCAGAGAAAACCCACCTGAAAGCCAAAGAAAACCCACCTGAAAGCCAAAGAAAACCCACCTGTAAGCCAAAGAAAACCCACCTGTAAGCCAAAGAAAACCCACCTGTAAGCCAAAGAAAACCCACCAAGATCTCTATAAAATTATAATATTGATATTTTATTAAATTTATCATTCAAAAAATCTAGCCACAGAGGCTCACAAATACTTTATTTTATAATTATATTTTAGTTTTATTAATCTATTTATATAATTTAATTAAGATTAACAAGATTACCAAGCATCTTATAATATTACCTTTTACATTATTATTTGAATACTTATTATTATAAGAGAGTATTTAAATTAAATTTTATAAAATTAAAATAATTTGATAATGTAAACAACTTCCATATTTATAATATGTCTATCATAAATATGAAAGAAAAAGCATTACCTCATATTTTTATTTTCATTATAATTACTTAAATATAAGCAAGTGTCCTTTCTCTCTTCTCATTCCAATATTCTTTATGAGTTGGTCTTAATTGTTAACCTTCTCATTTGTTATAGTTCCATCCAAACTATCATGTCTCCACCATCCTTGTAATTCTATGCTTGAATTTAACTATCCATTTTTGATGTAACATGTGAAATGTTCCTTTCCGATTACATAGGCTATGATTCCAATTAACTCATATTTCATATTAACCATGTCAAGTCCATCCTCAAGTATTGTGTTCATGTTTTCAAGACTTATTGTTATGAATATATACCTTGGAAGTTATTCTATAACTTATTTAATTTCTCTTGTGTTCATAGTCCCTCCACAGTTATCACATCCACTATGCATTGATTACCAGGTTTCCCAATAAGCTTGATTAAGTCCTTTTACTTGCCGA
>ARYC01011994.1:0-17091 GCA_000711775.1 Oxytricha trifallax | reverse complement strand
ATTGAAATAGCATAATCACAAAGCAATTAAGAAATTGGCCGGAGCGAAAAGTTTCTAAAATCCCATTTTCAGTTTTTATTGCATTACATAATTCATGATAATTAATTTATACAGTAAGAACTTTGTAGATTCATAATAGAGATTTTATCAAATTTTGACTTCGAATTGTCTGTGCACCCATTGCTAGTAGTTGAGCAACGAGTATTGAAATAGCATAATCACAAAGCAATTAATAATTGGCCGGAGCGGAAAGTTTCTAAAATACCGTTTTCAATTTTTATTGCATTACATAATTCATGTTAATTATTAAATATACAGTAAGAACTTTGTAGATTCATAATAGAAATTTTATCAAATTTTGACTTCGAATTGTCTGTGCACCCATTACTAGTAATTGAGCAACGAGTATTGAAATAGAATAATCACAAAGAAATTAAGAAATTGGCCTGAGCGGAAAGTTTCTAAAATCCCGTTTTCAATTTGTATTGCATTACATAATTCATGTTAATAATTATAAATACTGTTAGAACTTTGTAGATTCATAATAGAGATTTTATCAAATTTTTACTTCGAATTGTCTGTGCAGCCATTACTAGTAATTGAGCAAACGGAGTATTGAAATAGCAAAATCACAAAGCAATTAAGAAATTGGCCGGAGCGGAAAGTTTCTAAAATCCCGTTTTCAGTTTTTATTGCATTACATATTTCATGTTAATTATTAAAAATACTGTAAGAACTTTGTAGATTCATAATAGAGATTTTATCAAATTTTGACTTCGAATTGTCTGTGCAGCCATTACTAGTAATTGAGCAACGAGTATTGAAATAGCTTAATCACAAAGCAATTAAGAATTTGGCCGGAGCGGAAAGTTTTTAAAATCCCGTTTTCAGTTTTTATTGCATTACATAATTCATGTTAATTATTAAATATACAGTAAGAACTTTGAAGATTCATAATAGAGATTTTATCAAATTTTTACTTCGAATTGTCAGTGCACCTATTGCTAGTAATTGAGCAACGAGTATTTAAATAGCAAAATCACAAAGCAATTAAGAAATTGGCCGGAGCGGAAAGTTTCTAAAATCCCGTTTTCAGTTTTTATTGCATTACATAATTCATGATAATTAATTTATACAGTAAGAACTTTGTAGATTCATAATAGAGATTTTATCAAATTTTGACTTCGAATTGTCTGTGCACCCATTGCTAGTAGTTGAGCAACGAGTATTGAAATAGCATAATCACAAAGCAATTAATAATTGGCCGGAGCGGAAAGTTTCTAAAATCCCATTTTCAGTTTTTATTGCCATACATAATTCATGTTTATTATTAAAAATACAGTAAGAACTTTGTAGATTCATAATAGAGATTTTATCAAATTTTGACTTTGAGTTGTCTGTGCACCCATTGCTAGTAATTGAGCAACGAGTATTGAAATAGCAAAATCATAAAGCAATTAAGAAATTGGCCGGAGCGTAAAGTTTCTAAAATCCCATTTTCAGTTTTTATTGCATTACATAATTCATGTTATTTATTAAAAATACAGTAAGAACTTTGTAGATTCATAATAGAAATTTTATCAAATTTTGACTTCGAATTGTCTGTGCACCCATTGCTAGTATTTGAGCAACGAGTATTGAAATAGCAAAATCACAAAGCAATTAAGAAATTGGCCGGAGCGGAAAGTTTCTAAAATCCCGTTTTCAGTTTTTATTGCATTACATATTTCATGTTAATTATTAAAAATACTGTAAGAACTTTGTAGATTCATAATAGAGATTTTATCAAATTTTGACTTCGAATTGTCTGTGCAGCCATTACTAGTAATTGAGCAACGAGTATTGAAATATCATAATCACAAAGCAATTAAGAAATTGGCCGGAGCGGAAAGTTTCTAAAATCTCGTTTTCAGTTTTTATCGCATTACATATTTCATGTTAATTATTAAAAATACAGTAAGAACTTTGTAGATTCATAATAAAGATTTTATCATATTTTGACTTCGAATTGTCTGTGCACCCATTGCTAGTAATTGAGCAAAGAGTATTGAAATAGCTTAATCACAAAGCAATTAAGAAATTGGCCGGAGCGGAAAGTTTCTAAAATCCCATTTTCAGTTTATATTGCCATACATAATTCATGTTAATTATTAAAAATACAGTAAGAACTTTGTAGATTCATAATAGAGATTTTATCAAATTTTGACTTCGAATTGTCTGTGCACCCATTACTAGTAATTGAGCAACGAGTATTGAAATAGAATAATCACAAAGAAATTAAGAAATTGGCCTGAGCGGAAAGTTTCTAAAATCCCGTTTTCAATTTGTATTGCATTACATAATTCATGTTAATAATTATAAATACTGTTAGAACTTTGTAGATTCATAATAGAGATTTTATCAAATTTTTACTTCGAATTGTCTGTGCACCCATTGCTAGTAATTGAGCAACGAGTATTGAAATAGCAAAATCACAAAGCAATTAAGAAATTGGCCGGAGCGGAAAGTTTTTAAAATCCCGTTTTCAGTTTTTATTGCTTTTCAATATTCATGTTAATAATTATAAATACAGTAAGAACTTTGTAGATTCATAATAGAAATTTTATCAAATTTTGACTTCGAATTGTCTGTGCACCCATTGCTAGTAATTGAGCAACGAGTATTGAAATAGCAAAATCACAAAGCAATTAAGAAATTGGCCGGAGCGGAAAGTTTTTAAAATCCCGTTTTCAGTTTTTACTGCTTTTCAATATTCATGTAAATTATTAAAAATACAGTAAGAACTATGAAGATTCATATTAGAGATTTTATCAAATTTTGACTTCGAATTGTCTGTGCAACCATTGCTAGCAATTGAGCAACGAGTATTGAAATAGCATAATCACAAAGCAATCAAGAGATTGGCCGGAGCGGAAAGTTTCTAAAATCCCGTTTTCAGTTTTTATTGCATTACATATTTCATGTTAATTATTAAAAATACTGTAAGAACTTTGTAGATTCATAATAGAGATTTTATCAAATTTTGACTTCGAATTGTCTGTGCACCCATTACTAGTAATTGAGCAACGAGTATTGAAATAGAATAATCACAAAGAAATTAAGAAATTGGCCTGAGCGGAAAGTTTCTAAAATCCCGTTTTCAATTTGTATTGCATTACATAATTCATGTTAATAATTATAAATACTGTTAGAACTTTGTAGATTCATAATAGAGATTTTATCAAATTTTGGACTTCGAATTGTCTGTGCACACATTGCTTGTAATTGAGCCAACGAGTATTGAAATAGCAAAATCACAAAGCAATTAAGAAATTGGCCGGAGCGGAAAGTTTCTAAAATCCCGTTTTCAGTTTTTATTGCATTACATATTTCATGTTAATTATTAAAAATACTGTAAGAACTTTGTAGATTCATAATAGAGATTTTATCAAATTTTGACTTCGAATTGTCTGTGCAGCCATTACTAGTAATTGAGCAACGAGTATTGAAATAGCAAAATCACAAAGCAATTAAGAAATTGGCCGGAGCGGAAAGTTTTTAAAATCCCGTTTTCAGTTTTTATTGCTTTTCAATATTCATGTTAATAATTATAAATACAGTAAGAACTTTGTAGATTCATAATAGAAATTTTATCAAATTTTGACTTCGAATTGTCTGTGCACCCATTGCTAGTATTTGAGCAACGCAGTATTGAAATAGCAAAATCACAAAGCAATTAAGAAATTGGCCGGAGCGGAAAGTTTTTAAAATCCCGTTTTCAGTTTTTATTGCTTTTCAATATTCATGTTAATAATTATAAATACAGTAAGAACTTTGTAGATTCATAATAGAAATTTTATCAAATTTTGACTTCGAATTGTCTGTGCACCCATTGCTAGTATTTGAGCAACGAGTATTGAAATAGCATAATCACAAAGCAATTAAGAAATTGGCCGGAGCGGAAAGTTTTTAAAATACCATTTTCTGTTATTATTGCATTACATAATTCATGATAATTAATTTATACAGTAAGAACTTTGTAGATTCATAATAGAGATTTTATCAAATTTTGACTTCGAATTGTCTGTGCACCCATTACTAGTAATTGAGCAACGAGTATTGAAATAGAATAATCACAAAGAAATTAAGAAATTGGCCTGAGCGGAAAGTTTCTAAAATCCCGTTTTCAATTTGTATTGCATTACATAATTCATGTTAATAATTATAAATACTGTTAGAACTTTGTAGATTCATAATAGAGATTTTATCAAATTTTGACTTCGAATTGTCTGTTCACCCAATGCTAGTAATTGAGCAACGAGTATTGAAATAGCATAATCACAAAGCAATTAAGAAATTGGCCGCAGCGGAAAGTTTCTAAAATCCCATTTTCAGTTTTTAATGCAATACATAATTCATGTTAATTATTAAGAATACAGTAAGAACTTTGTAGATTCATAATAGAGATTTAATCAAATTTTGACTTCGAATTGTCTGTGCACCCATTGCTAGTAATTGAGCAACGAGTATTGAAATAGCATAATCACAAAGCAATTAAGAAATTGGCCGTAGCGGAAAGTTTCTAATTCCCATTTTCAGTTTTTATTGCATTACCTAATTCATGTTAATTATTAAAAATACAGTAAGAACTTTGTAGATTCATAATAGAGATTTTATCAAATTTTGACTTCGAATTGTCTGTGCACCCATTGCTAGTAGTTGAGCAACGAGTATTGAAATAGCATAATCACAAAGCAATTAATAATTGGCCGGAGCGGAAAGTTTCTAAAATACCGTTTTCAATTTTTATTGCATTACATAATTCATGTTAATTATTAAATATACAGTAAGAACTTTGTAGATTCATAATAGAAATTTTATCAAATTTTGACTTCGAATTGTCTGTGCACCCATTGCTAGTAGTTGAGCAACGAGTATTGAAATAGCATAATCACAAAGCAATTAATAATTGGCCGGAGCGGAAAGTTTCTAAAATACCGTTTTCAATTTTTATTGCATTACATAATTCATGTTAATTATTAAATATACAGTAAGAACTTTGTAGATTCATAATAGAAATTTTATCAAATTTTGACTAAGAATTGTCTGTGCACCCATTGCTAGTAATTGATCAACGAGTATTGAAATAGCAAAATCACAAAGCAATTAAGAAATTGGCCGGAGCGGAAAGTTTTTAATATCTCGTTTTCAGTTTTTATTGCTTTTCATTATTCATGTAAATTATTAAAAATACAGTAAGAACTTTGTAGATTCTTATTAGAGATTTTATCAAATTTTGACTTCGAATTGTCTGTGCAGCCATTGCTAGTAATTTAGCAACGAGTATTGAAATAGCATAATCACAAAGCAATTAAGAGATTGGCCGGAGCGGAAAGTTTCTAAAATCCCGTTTTCAGTTTTTATTGCTTTTCAATATTCATGTTAATTATTAAAAATACAGTAAGAACTTTGTAGATTCATAATAGAGATTTTATCAAATTTTGACTTCGAATTGTCTGTGCACCCATTGCTAGTAATTGAGCAACGAGTATTGAAATAGCAAAATCACAAAGCAATTAAGAAATTGGCCGGAGCGGAAAGTTTCTAAAATCCCGTTTTCAGTTTTTATTGCATTACATATTTCATGTTAATTATTAAAAATACTGTAAGAACTTTGTAGATTCATAATAGAGATTTTATCAAATTTTGACTTCGAATTGTCTGTGCAGCCATTACTAGTAATTGAGCAACGAGTATTGAAATATCATAATCACAAAGCAATTAAGAAATTGGCCGGAGCGGAAAGTTTCTAAAATCTCGTTTTCAGTTTTTATCGCATTACATATTTCATGTTAATTATTAAAAATACTGTTAGAAATTTGTAGATTCATAATAGAGATTTTATCAAATTTTGACTTCGAATTGTCTGTGCACCCATTACTAGTAATTGAGCAACGAGTATTGAAATAGAATAATCACAAAGAAATTAAGAAATTGGCCTGAGCGGAAAGTTTCTAAAATCCCGTTTTCAATTTGTATTGCATTACATAATTCATGTTAATAATTATAAATACTGTTAGAACTTTGTAGATTCATAATAGAGATTTTATCAAATTTTTACTTCGAATTGTCTGTGCACTCATTGCTAGTATTTGAGCAACGAGTATTGAAATAGCATAATCACAAAGCAATTAAGAAGATGGCCGGAGCGGAAAGTTTCTAAAATACCATTTTCTGTTATTATTGCATTACATAATTCATGATAATTAATTTATAAAGTAAGAACTTTGAAGATTCATAATAGAGATTTTATCAAATTTTGACTTCGAATTGTCTGTGCACCCATTGCTAGTAATTGAGCAACGAGTATTGAAATAGCATAATCACAAAGCAATTAAGAAATTGGCCGGAGCGGAAAGTTTCTAAAATCCCGTTTTCAATTTTTATTGCATTACATAATTCATGTTAATTATTAAAAATACTGTAAGAACTTTGTAGATTCATAATAGAGATTTTATCAAATTTTGACTTCGAATTGTCTGTGCACCCATTGCTAGTAATTGAGCAACGAGTATTGAAATAGCATAATCACAAAGCAATTAAGAAATTGGCCGGAGCGGAAAGTTTCTAAAATCCCATTTTCAGTTTTTATTGCATTACATAATTCATGTTAATTATTAAAAATACAGTAAGAACTTTGTAGATTCATAATAGAGATTTTATCAAATTTTGACTTCGAATTGTCTGTGCAGCCATTACTAGTAATTGAGCAACGAGTATTGAAATAGCAAAATCACAAAGCAATTAAGAAATTGGCCGGAGCGGAAAGTTTCTAAAATCCCGTTTTCAGTTTTTATTGCTTTTCAATATTCATGTTAATAATTATAAATACAGTAAGAACTTTGTAGATTCATAATAGAAATTTTATCAAATTTTGACTTCGAATTGTCTGTGCACCCATTGCTAGTATTTGAGCAACGAGTATTGAAATAGCATAATCACAAAGCAATTAAGAAATTGGCCGGAGCGGAAAGTTTCTAAAATCCCATTTTCAGTTTTTATAGCATTACATAATTCATGATAATTAATTTATACAGTAAGAACTTTGTAGATTCATAATAGAGATTTTATCAAATTTTGACTTCGAATTGTCTGTGCACCCATTGCTAGTAATTGAGCAACGAGTATTGAAATAGCATAATCACAAAGCAATTAAGAAATTGGCCGGAGCGGAAAGTTTTTAAAATCCCGTTTTCAGTTTTTATTGCATTACATAATTCATGTTAATTATTAAATATACAGTAAGAACTTTGAAGATTCATAATAGAGATTTTATCAAATTTTTACTTCGAATTGTCAGTGCACCTATTGCTAGTAATTGAGCAACGAGTATTTAAATAGCAAAATCACAAAGCAATTAAGAAATTGGCCGGAGCGGAAAGTTTCTAAAATCCCGTTTTCAGTTTTTATTGCATTACATAATTCATGTTAATTATTAAAAATACTGTAAGAACTTTGTAGATTCATAATAGAGATTTTATCAAATTTTGACTTCGAATTGTCTGTGCAGCCATTACTAGTAATTGAGCAACGAGTATTGAAATAGCAAAATCACAAAGCAATTAAGAAATTGGCCGGAGCGGAAAGTTTCTAAAATCCCGTTTTCAGTTTTTATTGCATTACATATTTCATGTTAATTATTTAAAATACAGTAAGAACTTTGTAGATTCATAATAGAGATTTTATCAAATTTTGACTTCGAATTGTCTGTGCAGCCATTACTAGTAGTTGAGGAACGAGTATTGAAATAGCATAATCAGAAAGAAATTAAAAAATTGGCCGGAGCGGAAAGTTTTCTAAAATCCCGTTTTCAGTTTTTATTGCATTACATAATTCATGTTAATTATTAAATATACAGTAAGAACTTTGAAGATTCATAATAGAGATTTTATCAAATTTTACTTCGAATTGTCTGTGCACCTATTGCTAGTAATTGAGCAACGAGTATTTAAATAGCATAATCACAAAGCAATTAAGAAATTGGCCGGAGCGGAAAGTTTCTAAAATCCCGTTTTCAGTTTTTATTGCATTACATAATTCATGTTAATAATTATAAATACTGTTAGAACTTTGTAGATTCATAATAGAGATTTTATCAAATTTTACTTCGAATTGTCTGTGCACCCATTGCTAGCAATTGAGCAACGAGTATTGAAATAGCATAATCACAAAGCAATTAAGAGATTGGCCGGAGCGGAAAGTTTCTAAAATCCCATTTTCAGTTTTTATTGCATTACATAATTCATGTTAATTATTAAAAATACAGTAAGAACTTTGTAGATTTATTTAAAATCGTTTGAATTAAATGAATGATTTATTTTAAGATCAACATTTTCACTAAAGACACAATATTAGATTCTAGTTTGATCTAAATCATTTAATTTCAGTTTTTCTTGGTCTATGTTAATCTTTTGTTAGCATTCTCTCCGACTTACTACTTTAAGTCATCAAGACTCTCGATAACATCTTGCTCCTTTTAGGCGTCTGATACTGCCTCAAGAAGAACTTTGCTGAAACGCTTCTTATAAATGAGAGCTACTAGTTGCTCGAGATGGTCGAGCTTTTCAATTGATATCTACTTCATCTTATGTAAAAGCTGCTACTTTGGCAAGTTTGATATCGGGAAATATTTTGATTGCAATGCTCCCAAACTTCGTGAGCTCCTGCTCCTCATTTGTAGATATTGACTCTCTGAATCGATGTCGCATGCAATTAGTACCTAGGCATCAGTTCTGAACCTTGTGTTGTAGCCATAACTTTCATCATTGCCAAGTATTAAAATCCCATTTAGCCACGATTTAATTTCATCTAAAGTTGCTGGAGAGATGCCCACCCTCACCTTGATTTAATCCATTTAAGTGATCATATCTCGAACAATGATCTTCTCATGGTCATTACAGAAGATTATGATGGGGCTTGCAAGGCTGCATTCCTCAATTTCCATCTTTAATTTTGAGAGCCTATCTTCTACGTCAGAGCAGATAATAACTTCGCCGCCCTAATCTTGATTCAGTGAATGCAAAAGTTCGTATTCACTCTTGAACTTGAGAACTTTGGGTGATATACACACTTGAGCAAGCACTCTTTGAATACCGGAATCACAAGTAGCGCTGAACATGTATGATTTGCTTAATCCTAAATCCCACAAACCATGCATTTTGCCATCATGGTACAGAAAGGGATGCTTCCAAGAGATTCGATCGAATTCATCAATGATGAGAACGTCATGCAACCTATTGGTCTTGTAGAAATTGTCTATCGTGTCAGTCTACAGCTAAATACCTAGAGGTTGAAGAAATTTCTAGGTTTGTATTTTAAGGATCTAATCTGGGACTATAATAAGTACTTTCTTGCCTTGTTGAATCCAATAACATGCCAGCAGTCCCATAATCCATGTTTTACCAGAAGCGGTTGGCATTTAAACTTGAATGTTGTTTTGCTGATGACTCAAAACTATGGCAGATATTGTTGACTAATAAGATGAGTGCTTATAATCTTAGCAAATTTCCTACATTTATTGTGAGTATTTGTAAACTTCCTCAATCGACACTAAGTGTTCAGCTATCGCAGTTTTAGAAAATTCCTACCAAATTTGCTAACTCTTTAAGTCAATCTCAGTTTAATTCTTCTAATTTTACGAACTAGAGTGTAGTTTACTGAGTTCACTCATCCAATAAGTCTCATCCTGCTTAAATATTTACTCTAATTAATCATTCTCGAGGTCCTTCACAGATTAAAGGACTACCAATAGTCGCTCCAGTTGTAAGTTAATGTGCGGGCGTTTCGAGAGCATCGTGAGAAGGATTCTCCTTTATGAAAATACTCCTATAAGCTCACTTAACATACTTGAGGGATCCTGCTTGACTTTCGTTATTGAAATCATGGTTATCATTTCTTCTCTGTAAAGTTTGTTGACCTTTTTAATTGTCGATATGAAATCATTGAATAGAAAATTTTCTTTGTTTTTTACGATAACCTTGGCCTCCTTTTCGCTGAAACCATTCTTGACTAGAAATTATTGGAATATTTCTATGTTTTCTGGAGAAATTGTAGTATTGAGCGATGAAAGTGAATTTAGTTCCAGCAATAAACCCACCAACCCCATAGTAAATGGCTAGCTGCTATCTTTGAGGTGTCTGTTTATCGATGATACCATCGTGCCCAATACTTTTCGCTCCGCTTCATCAAAAATTTGAACATCAACGCTATGCTTTAAGTTTGGATAGAGTGTGTGAATCAGAGTTTGGCCTTCCAGTGGTAACTCTTTTATTATTGCAGAGGCAGCCAAGTGAAACTTGAGAATTTGTGATTGAGAATAATTCTTGAGTTCTTTCTCGATTTATTGAATCTCCCTAGCTTTGAACAATTCAATTATGTGATTTTGTTGATGTCTCAGCTAACTATCTATACTGTCAACATAAAAGTCTTTATCTTAGATGAGAGACAGATTCAACTTTTGAATCACATTAAGTTGAAACCCTTCGTCCAGCTCTGAAAAATGCTGAATAAGGAAGATTGATATTTTTGAAGTGTCATTGATAGATTAATTTGCTTGCTAAGGAGTGTCACTTGAGAACTTGGCTCTAGACTTCTGGAAACTTTTGTTAATCTTGGCAGGCGGCTTCAATTCAGATCCTCTTTTTTATAATTAAGTGTCTTCCTTAATTTTCAAGCCTCCAAGAGCTCTCCTCAGAGATTGTCTCTTGACTCTGATGTAGTTTTTTATAAGTTCACGATCAAGAGCATTTAGAGGGTGTTCTGATAACTTTGGATGATCTTGAATGTCTTTATAAGTTTTCTGATAGTTGTTTGTTATCAGTCCTAATGCCAACTTTGACTGAGAACATGGAGTCTTGACGTCTGGCTGATCATAATACTTTTTGAACTCAGAATATGTGTTCTTTAATTTAATTAGTATTTTTCCTCTTTCTTATTGGTATCCTCAGAGGATCTGGAATGTGCTGATAACATTGACTTAGTAGATGACAACTTTAGTTAATAACGAGAATCGTCACTATCGAACATTGATTCTGAAGAGTCGCTCATTTTCAAATTATGAATTTGTGATTATTTTTATTTTAAAAAATTTAAATTTAAATCTCTTAATCTTGATCTAGAGCAACATATATGATTTAAATTGATAAAAGGGGGTGGTCAGGCCCTAAATTTGACAACAAATTTTTTTCGAAAAAGTAAAAATAAAATACCAAAAAATCACAATAATCACAGAAAATCACAAAAAATCACAGACAAAAAATCACATTTTTTATTGAAAAAAAAAGATCACAGCCTCCCCCACTTTTTTTGAAAATCGATACTTCATATGATGTTTTCACATTCAGGAATATTATTTCGATTAAAAGGGCTGTTTTTCTTATAGTTAAGGTGAGTATTAATATTTTATTTTTAATTGGCTATAGGTAATATCATCTATGGAGATGAATTCCATAAAAAGATCATTCAACCAGTTTTAAATGAATGATAGCCAGGCTGAGGACAGCATCTTAAGGATTACCCCTCACGAACTGGGTGGAAAGTTCAAGTCTAAGCTAGACATCTACACCTATCTCACCGAAATTCGTAATTTATGAGCTTTTAAAACTTATAGTTGGATACTACATGCCACCAATCGATGGAGTCAACAGAGAATACCTGAGATTAATTTTTAAGGGAACCAAGAAGCTTCTGAAGATGGATCAAATCAAGATGGTGAAGGTGCCAAAGTATGATGAGCTCTCGGTCAGACAGCTATACTTGCAAGTATGTGACGATCAGGAGCTGAGCATCTACTTGCCTGATATGTCAGAAAAATCCAAACCTATAGACAGGCAATACTTCTTCAATGTTCTCAACACTATTCAGCCAGAGTATCTCTCACACATTATAAACAAGTCAAGGGGAAACAGGAATAGCGCGGATGGTTAAGGATAGAAGAACGACTTCATCCTCATCTCTGATGATTGGTTCTCACAGCTAACTAGCCATCCCTTTATCTCGAGTAATTTACCCAACCTTAAACATATTAATATTTAGAGAAATCGGGGAGGACTATGCAGCTCTTGAAAGCTTCTACTAAACTAATGAAAGCGAGAAAACCTAAGCAATCTCCTCCCAAAGTTTTGTCTCTTAAGCGGTTCAAGGGAATAGAGCATGCCTCAGCTAACAAAGGAATCAGAACTAGCGATGGGTCTCGGTTGATGGAGACGAACATCACAATGTTTGAGTCTTAATCTGACGCTGGCACGATGAACAACAACCCAATGAGATTTAACATATGAGCTTTTAAAAGCATAATTTAAATTAAAGTCATAAATCAAACTTCAACATTTTCTTTCTGCATATTTCTCTTATAATTCCATCATCGATACTGCAGAATGCGTACTTCAAGACTCGCTTTGCATCAAACTTCTCATCCTATCCGACAATCTTCATCTTCAACCTCTTAAACTAGTTCTTCAGCACCGAAAAGTAATTCTCTATGGGGTTGTATTGAGGCGAGTATGGTGGAGTAAATATGAGAGTGATGCCAAGCTCCTCGGTCAAGGCTTTGATCTTTTTACTGTGATGCACTCTAAGATTGTCTAGAACAACAGCAAGCCTACTACTTAAGTTCTATTCATGCAGTCCTATGATGAAGTCATAAAACTTTTCAATGTCCACTGACCTCTCATAATTATAGTAAAGCTCCAGACCTTTGTCAGGAGATACTCCAGCAACCACAGCTATGCTTTTTGTGAATTGTAGTTTGTCTTTCACAATGATGTTCATATTCCTATTACTGTACTCTTGCTTGAGATTCGTCGAATAAGTAAACATCACCTCGTCAATGAATACTACTTTCCTTCCTTCCTGTATAGCATTAGATAGCTTGCCTCTCATCTCATAAAAAAGCTCTTGCGTCTTCAGGTTCTAAGTTGGGCTCATGTACTTACCCACGCTAATAAACTTTCTCTTAATTCCCTTTCCCCTGTAAATTTTAGATAGCTTGGAGGGAGAAATCCTAAGCTCTGGAAACTTTCTATGGAACATGACGCATCTCTCCCCCAAAGTCATTCCAGCTTAAAGCTACAAGGTTCTCTAGTTTGTAAGATATTCAATTTTGTCGTAAGATAACTTCCTTTTTTTCAGTATCAAATTGTGCATTTACATTTTAACTTCTTTGTTCGCAAATCTTTTTGACCATTGAATGTGAAATGTTAGTAAGACCACATATTAATGAGTAACTGAGAAAGATTGCTGAACTTTTAGTTGGATCTAGGCATCTGAACCTGAGAAAAGTTATAAAGTCCTGTACACTTGATATAGTTCCAAGATTATTCATCTTATTAAACTTGTTATTGTGAGTTATTGGAGGCTGTTTAAAATTGCAATCGAATTTTTAAATTATCAATCGATTACTCAATTGATCAATTTGAATCAGGCAATATCGAGAAAGTTAGCACTCTGCTTATAAATCTTTCTTAAAATGTCAAGAATATTAGAAATCTTGGCATAGTTAAAATTGTGAATTAGATAGGCCTTGTTTGCATCTCATACTATGAGAACGGAAGATGAAAATTGTTTAAGCTCTTAAATCATGAGAGATTTAACTATTGTTTTTTACTTAATGATACTTCACTATGCTTCTTTATCTTTCTTATCATTCTTTCAACTATCATACCAAGATCCCTCTGCTTCTCATTTGCATCTCTTAAAGGAATCTTCGAAGCATTCACCACAATGCCACAATCTTATTACTTGTCCAATACCTGAGAGACCTGCAATACCTGCGATACCTCCGATACCTCCGATACCTGCGATACCTCCGATACCTGCAATACCTGCGATACCTGCAATACCTCCGATACCTCCGATACCTGCGATACCTCCGATACCTGCGATGCCTGCGATACCTCCGATACCTGCGATACCTGCAGGACGTAAACTTTTTCGTGACATTAAATTAAGCTCGCATTATTCTAGCTCAAGAAGCTTCTATAAATTATAAAATCAAGACAAGTTGAGATAAGAGCACAAATCCTTAGCAATAAATACTTACTGTTTGTTTCATCATATCATGTCTTGGTAAGACTCATTCAATGCCTACCTGCTACTTTTATATTAAACAGTAGCTTATCATTCAAATAGGTGCTTTAATTTAAATTGAGCATCTAATAAATGCAGAAGGCCAGATGAGATGAGACTTTGAAAATAAGAGGACTGATAAGATTAATTAACTTTCCAGAGAAATTCTTAAAGTGATTCGCGAAGATGATATGACTAACAATATCTCAAACACGGGGTCATTCAATTGAGCTCAACAAAGGTCATAGCAAACCTAACAAATGTTAAGAACATTCAAAGTTATTTTATATAATGTTTGAGCGATGGGGGCTTATAATGCTATGGAAGTAGCCTGAGGCTATTAGTTCACATGCCTTTGTGAAAGCAGGCCTCGACTTTATTGAATGAATTCTAATTATTGATTATTATTTCTTTATCTTCAAATTCAAAAAATATAGACTAATTCATAATAGAGATTTTATAAAATTTTGACTTCGAATTGTCTGTTCACCCATTGCTAGTAATTGAGCAACGAGTATAGAAATAGCATAATAACAAAGCAATTAAGAAATTGGCCGGAGCGGAAAGTTTCTAAAATCCAATTTTATGTTTTTATTGCATTACATTATTCATGTTAATTAATTTATACAGTTAGAACTTTGTAGTTTAATAATAGAGATTTTATAAAATTTTGACTTCGAATTCTCTGTTCACCCATTGCTAGTAATTGAGCAACGAGTATTCAAATAGCATAATCACAAAGCAATTAAGAAATTGGCCGGAGCGGAAAGTTTCTAAAATCCAATTTTCAGTTTTTACTGCATTACATTATTCATGTTAATTAATTTATACAGTAAGAACTTTGTAGTTTAATAATAGAGATTTTATAAAATTTTGACTTCGAATTGTCTGTTCACCCATTGCTAGTAATTGAGCAACGAGTATTCAAATAGCATAATCACAAAGCAATTAAGAAATTGGCCGGAGCGGAAAGTTTCTAAAATCCAATTTTCAGTTTTTACTGCATTACATTATTCATGTTAATTAATTTATACAGTAAGAACTTTGTAGTTTAATAATAGAGATTTTATAAAATTTTGACTTCGAATTCTCTGTTCACCCATTGCTAGTAATTGAGCAACGAGTATTCAAATAGCATAATCACAAAGCAATTAAGAAATTGGCCGGAGCGGAAAGTTTCTAAAATCCAATTTTCAGTTTTTACTGCATTACATTATTCATGTTAATTAATTTATACAGTAAGAACTTTGTAGTTTAATAATAGAGATTTTATAAAATTTTGACTTCGAATTCTCTGTTCACCCATTGCTAGTAATTGAGCAACGAGTATTGAAATAGCATAATCACAAAGCAATTAAGAAATTGGCCGTAGCGGAAAGTTTCTAATTCCCATTTTCAGTTTTTATTGCATTACCTAATTCATGTTAATTATTAAAAATACAGTAAGAACTTTGTAGATTCATAATAGAGATTTTATCAAATTTTGACTTCGAATTGTCTGTGCACCCATTGCTAGTAATTGAGCAACGAGTATTGAAATAGCATAATCACAAAGCAATTAAGAAATTGGCCGGAGCGGAAAGTTTCTAAAATCCCATTTTCAGTTTTTATTGCATTACTTAATTCATGTTAATTATTAAAAATACAGTAAGAACTTTGAAGATTTATAATAGAGATTTTATAAAATTTTGACTTCGAATTGTCTGTGCAGCTATTGCTAGTAATTGAGGAACGAGTATTGAAATAGCATAATCACTAAGCAATTAAGAAATTGGCCGGATCGGAAAGTTTCTAAAATCCCATTTTCAGTTTTTATTGCATTACATAATTCATGTTAATTATTAAAAATACAGTAAGAACTTTGTAGATTCATAATTGAGATTTTATCAAATTTTGACTTCGAATTGTCTGTGCACCCATTGCTAGTAGTTGAGCAACGAGTATTGAAATAGCATAATCACAAAGCAATTAATAATTGGCCGGAGCGGAAAGTTTCTAAAATACCGTTTTCAATTTTTATTGCATTACATAATTCATGATAATTAATATATATACAGGTAAGAACTTTGTAGATTCATAATAGAGATTTTATCAAATTTTGACTTCGAATTGTCTGTGCACCCATTGCTAGTAGTTGAGCAACGAGTATTGAAATAGCATAATCACAAAGCAATTAATAATTGGCCGGAGCGGAAAGTTTCTAAAATACCGTTTTCAATTTTTATTGCATTACATAATTCATGTTAATTATTAAATATACAGTAAGAACTTTGTAGATTCATAATAGAAATTTTATCAAATTTTGACTTCGAATTGTCTGTGCAGCCATTACTAGTAATTGAGCAACGAGTATTGAAATAGCAAAATCACAAAGCAATTAAGAAATTGGCCGAAGCGGAAAGTTTCTAAAATCCCGTTTTCAGTTTTTATTGCATTACATAATTCATGTTAATTAATAAAAATACAGTAAGAACTTTGTAGATTCATAATAGAGATTTTATCAATTTTTGACTTCGAATTGTCTGTTCACCCATTGCTAGTAGTTGAGGAACGAGTATTGAAATAGCATAATCACAAAGCAATTAAGAAATTAGCCGGAGCGGAAAGTTTCTAAAATCCATTTTCAGTTTTTATTGCAATACATAATTCATGTTAATTATTAAAAATACAGTAAGAACTTTGTAGATCCATAATAGAGATTTTATCATATTTTGACTTCGAATTGTCTGTGCACCCATTGCTAGTATTTGAGAAACGAGTATTGAAATAGCATAATCACAAAGCAATTAAGAAATTGGCCGGAGCGGAAATTTTCTAAAATCCCATTTTCAGTTTTTATTGCAATACATAATTCATGTTAATTAATTTATACAGTAAGAACTTTGTAGATTCATAATAGAGATTTTATCAATTATTTTGACTTCGAATTGTCTGTGCAGCCATTACTAGTAGTTGAGGAACGAGTATTGAAATAGCATAATCAGAAAG